>JAVLVB010000968.1:1578860-1596732 GCA_032876305.1 Orestias chungarensis
TGATTCCAGAGGAGTGAATGCTGCAAGTCAATGACTCGATGCAATCTGCTGGGGTTCCTTAGATTGGAAACTTTTTCAAATTGATTTGTTAGAATGTATCCTTGATTTTAATTGATTTTTTGTAAAGTGCCTTGAGACGACACCTGTTGTAAATTGGCGCTATATAAATAAACTGATTCTTGATTCTTGATTCTCCTTGCTAAATTCAGGGGGCAAGAAAGAACAGAATAGGCTTCGGGCTCTTTTACCACTTCTCAACTAATTGTTGAAAACAAGTAAAATTAATGTATACGAGCTATAATAAGGTACAGTTGGGGCTTAACTGAATTTGTCTGACATTAACATTCAAGGAAATAAATGTTCAGCTCTGAACTATTACAACACTTACAGCATTATGCAGACATGCACATTCACTCTAAGATAACATATTTTCCCCATAAGTTTTCTTTGGGTTTCCTTGCTTGCAGAAGCCCCACACTCCTAGTTTTTGACATGCGAGAGTTGAAAACCTCCTGCTGTTTCGGTTTATCTTCCTCTTTGTGCCTCCTAAGCCTTTCTCTCCACCTCCTCTGTCTCCATCAGTGTGTGTAGTGACATATGGTCGGTGGTGGAGAGCGGGGAACCTCTTAGCTTTCTGCCACTTCACATTACCGCAGCTGCTGACAGACACAGAGGGCTGCGAACACGCAAATGCACACGCCGAACACTGTATTCATCACACACAGAGCTGAGGCATTCAGGTTCCACAGCTGTGAGGAGGAATCTATGTGGTAATTCTCAGGTCCAAACCTTTTCTTGAAGAAATCCGTGTATCACATAGCTTAGAACGGCCCAATTTGAAAATATTCGGAAAAACAAGCAAAAGTAAACAAGGTTCAGTAAAGGTCAGATCGATGGAAAACTTTGTGATCTTCAAACACTTAACTTTTTTCATGTTCTCACTGTTACCAGATACGAAATCCAACATTCAGCAGCTCTGCGTGTCTCATGTGGCTAAACCTGAGTTGTTTCTGATTTTCCCAGGTGTAGCAGCTTAATGGAGTCACTGCAGTGTCACTTGTACATGTTCTGTCAAAAATAAGAAACCATATGTCCAAATCTGTCTTCTTTCTCTGTTCATGTTAAAACCTAAAGGTCAACATTTCTATAGGCATGATTCCTTTTACCTCTTTTGTGTGCATTTTGAAAATGATGATGGAAATGGCAAAATTAAAAAGAAATTATATAAAAAGAAAGAGTTTCGCTCACTTGGGGTGGTTTTGATTATGCTGTTTTTATGATTAAATGGAAAGAATTTTGTTTAAAGTGCCTTGAGACGTGTTGTAAATTGGTACTATATAAATAAATGGATTCTTGATTCTTGTTGGCTAAAACAGGAAAGATTAATTAAATTTGCTGATTAAGTTCTGATGTATTGAACCTGTTCTACTAGTTCTGTTTGTGTAGAAGGTCCTTAAAAATGTCCATGACACAGCGTAAGAGAAATGTAAAAATAATGAAGGATGTGGAGCCACATAAGCGACAGTAAACCTTGGTTTGAGGGTCAATATTACAATAATCTTTCAAAAGAAATTTTATATCACACTATAATCTTTCTGTTATCATAAATATACCCGGATTGTTGTTTTAAATCATTAATGCATGTTTTAGTACTCCTTAAGTCCCCTGAGGCAACCATATGGGATTGCCTGAATACTTCAGCCTACTTAGCTTCACCTACTTACCCACAGGTCCACCAGCCCCTCCTTTGCACCTCCCTCTGAGAGCTTCCCCCGACTAACAATAACAGCAATTAACACACACCTATTGGAACTTTCATTTATCAAGCTGCCATTTGCCAAAAACTATATATAATGTTGCTCCTCTGTGCAACAGATGACAACTGTTCTACAGAAGACAGCATGGAGAAGCAGGTTTGTAAGGACTTGCTGAAAGTGAACTGTTGGGAAGAGTACAGATTCTTAAAGAGACAAAGGCCAATTTTGATTTGTCCTTTTCACACAAGCCTTATATTTCCAAAGCCAGCCAGTATTTTGTTCATATTGGTACAAACACCACAATATATACGCAGGCATCTTGAAATTGATCATATATTCAAGATCTCAAGCTTCAGAGCACACACCTTTAGTAACAGTCTTTTCCAGAGATCCATTCAAAACAGCCAAATTGGAGAAACTTCAGTTTAATTAACAACTTACTGATGGCATTTTGCCCATGTCTTGTGACTTTCACAATTTTCACACACTTTTTACTTCTTTCTTCATCGTCCTAAAGATGTCTGAGTAATCAAATTAATTGATGGTACTTTAGTGCTTCAACACTTTAAATATGTAGATGAATACAGGTGTGTCTTTAACAGTTACAAGATACACATTTTAACAACATCATCTAAATGGATATGTTAAGACTCAAATTTCCATAGATTAATTTGACCTGTAGATATGTTATGAAGGTAAATCAATTGAAAACAACTAATTGAAATTCAGATGGTGTTTTAAATCATACTTTTAAACACATCTGTGCAAGGAAGCGGATGTATGTATTAATAATTAATGATTTAGTTATTTAAGATGCCTTTGGTAAGAGCACATTTTAAATAGAAATGGTCCTAAAATTATGTAATGGCTTCAATACCTAACATTGTATTTCCTCTAATGTCCTACATTCAAAAGAGAATCGAACAACCCTTTTGTTTTAACTATAAATTCTGGTATAAAAGGTTAAAACCTAAATATATAGTTCTATTTTTTAATCTTTAGTGTGCTCTAAATCTGTCAGTCTGAGGTTTTTTCCAGCATGGGTTGTCCACAGGTCTCTCTACACCTGCGCGGTTCCCGCACAGGTGTTCTCCATCCCCTTTATGAGGCTGAGCTGCACTTAAGGAGCTGTGGACCAGATACTCATCGCCTGAGGGGCGAGTCTGCAACCTTCTGCGCCTATCGGCTGAAGCCACAGTCACATGTCCAGTGAGTTTCCTCGGAGCTCCTGGAAGGGAGAGAACCCGGAAGCGCGGCGAAATTTGAAAAACGGAATTGACAGTTTTTGACCAAGGAACTTTTTTTTCTGACGACGATTTTTGGATTACGGACGGGACGGTTGGCATAAATTGGAATGTAAATGGGTCAGAAAGGCAACTAAGGTAGGAGATAATGAGAATGAAATGGAATTTAAGGAATGGACACAAGTATAAAATGGCAGAAGAAGAGGTAAAGAAGGTGGAGAACAAAAACGAGGAGATGGGAGAATAACAGAGAGTCAAGGAAGTAAAAGAGAGCTGGTGGAAAACAGTTCAGACGAAGAAAGAGTAGTTTGTAAGAAAGCAGAAAGAGAAGAAGTTAAAGTAATACTCAAATTCAGGTAGGAGGGTGAACAAACAAGAATAAGCCCAATAACATTGTCCAGAGACATAAAACAGAAAATAGGAGATGTGGAAATGGTGACGGTGTTGATGGATGGAAACATAATGATAACGTGTAAGACTGAAGAACAGAAAAATGGAGCCCTACATGTAGAAAATATTTCCAAGAAGATTGTGATAGAGAGAAACATTGTTGGAGAGAACAGATCACTTAAAGGAGTCATTTCAGGAATACCAGTTGAGGAGGATTTAGATCAAATCAAACGAGGCATTGTAGGGGTAAAATAAATCATCTAAACAGACTAATGAAAACAGTGAATGGAGAAAGAGTGTGGAGTATGTCCATTTTAATAAATTTTGCAGAAAAATATTACCAGTAAGGATAAAAATAGGATTCATGAGCTTTCCAGTCAGACCAATCGTTCCACCACCAACAAGATGCTACAAGTGTCAGAAATATGGACACATGGCGGCAGTGTGTAAGGGCAAGCAGAGATGTGCAAAATGTGGAGAGGAACATAGGATAGAAGAATGTAGAGAAGTGTAAAGAAGACAGAGAAACAAACTCCACAACAAACCAGAAGGCAAATAGAGGAAAACATTATGGTATCTGTAGAGAAACTCGTTTTATTCCTAGCACATGTCATCAACTGCACAGATCAAGGTAAACACAGAACAGAGAAGATTAAAATAATTGCAAGGGGAGCAGAAAGATTTTTGGGATTTAAAGAAATTTCTTGGGAAAATATAAACAAAGGGCTGGAAATAGACGGGAGAGCGGGAACAGCAGGTGATAAACCTACATGTTAAGCCTTATAGCTAATGGAGAAGAATTTAAGAGATATGTAGAGAAATTAGTAGAAAAACCAGATATAATATGTATTCAAGAAATATGGTTCAAATCAACATTAGACTTTGTTATTAAAGGGTTTGATAGCATAAGAAGGGATAGACCAGAGAGAAATGGAGGAGGGTGTGTAATATTTGTAAAACAAGGAATACAATATCAAATATTAGGGACACGAATACATTTAGAATATATAGTAATTGAAATATGGGAAAAATATGAAAAATATAAGATAATTACATTTTTATAATCCATGTTAAAATATATCTCTAAAGTCAATGGATGAATTAATGGGTTATTTAGAAGGAAAAACTATATTGTGTGGGGATTTTAATGCTAATAGTACATTGTGGGGCAAACAATGATAAAAATGGTCAGGAACTAGAAGAAATTATGGAAACTAAAAACTTAGTTTGTATTAATAACGGTAGAGGAACTAAAATCAGTATAAGAACAGGAACAGAATCATTCATTGATCTAACAGTAGTTTCAAACTCATTAGCTCATAGTTGTGAATGGGATATTGACAAAAATACAACTAATGGTAGCGATCATTAAACTATAAAAATTAAAACATGAATAAAACCAGACAGTAACACAGTAGAAGGATGCAAGTCATGGAACTTTAATAAAGCAGATTGGAATAAATTTAGATATATTAGTGATCAAAAATTGCAAAAGGTAGATATGGAGGCAGATGTAAACAATATAAATGTAAATATCTGTGATATTATACTAGAGGCTACAGAACAATCGGTTAAAAAAAGAGGAGGAAGACACCAAAGAAAGAAAGATGGTGCCATGGTGGAACAACGAGGGTAATCAAATCATCAAATCAAGAAATAAAGCATTTAAAGCACTTAAAAAGAACCCTATGTACCAGAATTTCATTGATTACAAAAGAAAGCGAGAAAAAGTAAGAAGGACATTTAAGGAAGCACAGAAAGTCCATTGGAGAAATTTTTGAAATACAATAGGAAAAGAGACAAAAAGTGAAAAATATATGGAAAATGATAAAAAATATGAACGGAATAAAAAGGGTATGGGTATCTAATATTAAATAGTGAAGAAGGACCCAAAATTCAACATGAAGTTAAAGCTGAAATATTAGCTGAAACTTTTAGTGAAATACATAGCTCAAACAATATTAGTGAGGAGGGGAAAAGAGGGAGGGAAGCAACAAAACTAAAATATAAATGTTTACAAGAAAAAAAAGAAAAAAGTAAAGAAAATGATAATTTACTAAACACACCATTCAATATCGAAGAATTAAACAGAGCACTCAGAAAAACAAAGAAAACAGCACCAGGAAAGATCAGATCTGGTATCTAATGATAGATCATCTCACCGAACAATCAAAAGAAATCATCTTACAGCTGTACAATAAAATCTGGGAAGAAGGAAAGCTGCCACAGAACTGGAAAGAGTCAGTAATAATACCCATAGCAAAACCAGGATAAGATAATACTAAACCAGAAAATTATAGAGCCATACCGTTAACATCAAATATGTGTAAGATAATGGAAAAAATTATCAATGACAGATTAATATATTATCTAAATAATAATCAACATAATCAAGATTTCAAAGTGGATTCAGAAAAGTACGAAATACACATGATGCAGCTTTATGTCTGGAAAACGAAATTAAAAAGGCACAGATAAATAAAGAAGGCGTAGTAGCAGAATTCTTTGATATTGAAAAGGCTTATGATATGTTATGGATTGAAGGATTATTAATTAAAATTTAAAAACTAGGCATTAAACGAAATACATTTAGGTGATTTCAAAACTTTTTGTCAAAAAGAAAGATACAAGTTAAGATACAAAAAAATAATCAATAAAATACGACGTTGAAAATGGAACACCACAAGGAAGCATAATTAGTCCTTTATTGTTTTCTGTGATAATTAATGATGTTTTTGATGAGCTTGAGAAGGGAATGGGCTGCTCAATTTTTGAAGATGATGGTGCAATATGGAAAAGAGGAAAACATTTGGAATTTATTATAAAGAAAATACAAAATGCTATAAATAATATAGAAAAATGGGCATATGAAAGGGGGTTTAAATTCTCAGTTGGAAAAACAAAAGCTATGATATTTACTCAAAAACAAATTATTGAACTAAAACAATTGGAAATGTATAAGCAAGAAATAGAGTGGGTAAACAATATAACATTTTTAGGAATACGGTTTGATAAAAAAATAAAATGGAATATCCACATCCAGAAAATAGTCGATAAATGTGAAAAAATCCTAAATATAATGAGATGTTTGGCAGGAAATGAATGGGGAGCAGATAAAATATCAATAAAAAGAATATATACAGGAATGATAAGATCAAATATAGATTATGGCAGTATAATATATGAATCAGCAGCAAAAATTGATCTACAAAAACCGGATAATATTCAACATCAAGCACGTATAATATGTACTGGAGCAATAAGAACCACACCAATAGCAGCACTTAAAGTGGAAATGGGAGAAATGTCACTAGAAATGAGAAGAACACAACTAGCAATAAACTACTGGATACATTTACAGGGAAATAAACCAGATCATCCAACATTAACAATTCTAGAACCAAGTTGGGAAAAAGAGAAAAGGTGAACTAGACGTTTTGGTTGTGTGATTGGAAAAAAGTAGAAGAATTTGAAGTAAACAATATAACTATAAGTCCAATAGTACCATTTCCAATAATACCACCGTGGATATTACCAAAGGCAAATGTAGACTTAACACTCATGAAAAAGAAAAATGATAAAAAATCTGAGCTTAATTCATACAAAGTTCAGGAATACATAGATAAATATTATAGTTATGTTCAGATTTATACAGACAAAACATCAGACAGGAAAAAAAGGAATAGCAATAATCCTACCAGAGTTAAACATAAAACAAGCTAAAAGAATCACAAATAGATTATCAGTATCCACTGTTGAAATGTTAGCATTATTATTAGCAGTGCAGTGGGTAGAAGAATTCAAACTATTGAAAACAATAGTCTGTTCAGATTCAAGATTCAGCTCTCATAAATTCTCAGAATAATCATTCAGAAAGCAGGCCAGACATATTATTAGAGATACAACAAATACTATTTAGAATAAAGATGATGGGATTAGAAATTACATTCATATGGGTACCAGCACACATCGGAGTGGAGGGAAATGAAGCAGCAGACAAGGCAACGAAAAGAGCAACAACGGGACAAATCAACTTTACAATAACGACTAGTAAATAAGAAGCAAAAAGTATAATCAAAGAAAAACTAAAGGAAAGGTGGCAGAAGGAATGGAATGAAGAAAGAAAAGGAAGATGGTTTTATAATATTGAAAGGACAGTGGGAGAAATGAGAGCAACAAGGAGAAATAGAAATGAAGAAAGATTAATAACAAGATTGAGATTGGGACACACTGGATTTAACAGCTCACTATTTGAAATAAAGAAACACAAAACTGGAAATTGTAAATATTGTGGAGTAGCGGAAACAATAGAACATGTAATTTTAATATGTAAAAAATATGAGCAGCAGAGAAAATAAATGATTGAGGAGTTTAGAAGAAACATTTAACATACTAAACTTGTTACAAAAAGATACAGGAAACAAAAGGTGTCTGATTCTAGTTAGATTTTTCAAAAAAACAAAGTTAATAGTGAATAATAGTTAATTTTTTTCTTTAGTACTTCACATAGTAGTCTTTTTGAGGTAAGTAATACATGTTATTTGGTCAAACAGAAGATGAGCAATTCAGATAGACAAGGAGGCACGCCCCAAACACCACTTTGACCCCAAAAATTTGAGATCATACAAAAACAATAAAGAAGTAATCTCTTGAACCATTTGGTTGCTTTTCAAGTAAAATCTGAAAAAGAAAGTGCTGCATGATAAATAGAGTTGTGGCTGCCAGATTACCTTGGGAAATCTCTTCCAATGCGTGGGTGGATGAAATAGCCTCCTCTTAAATATAAAAAGGGTTGCTTTATAAAAAACTTTTAGAGAATAGGACAAAGACGTGCAGCATATGAAGGAGTGTGGGAAGCAAAGGGGAAGGAGATGCCGCATGCAGAGGAAAAAAGTGTTCTGTTGTGAGTGAAATGTGCAGAGTTACAGAGAGAGGCTGTTCATAACTGTACTTTAGCACCAAGGACACTACGAAAACGTCTTTATGCTTCTGTCACGACTCATCAAGCTGAAATAGCCTCGTTATGAACAAGTACACATACAGAGGTAGGGTTCTAACATCTGAATGAGACAGAAAGAGGCTTCGGTTTCAGGACCATACTTCACTTCACCAAAGAAATGGTGTTCAAATTAAGAACAAACTCAATAAGAGCAGGTTAAAAGGCAAAATCAAAGAAATGGTTGATTTCTGAGTCAACTAATTATCTCACAAACAGAAAAATAATTATACAGGCCATGTAGACCCCTGCCTAATAGTTTGTGGATCATGCCTTGTACAACTAAAACTACTCTAGTCAATCAATGCAAAGACTACATCTCTAAAAACTGTGCCACACACAAGGGCACTAAAATTTAAACAGAAAGTCAACCATTAAGCAGTTTGCCTTCACATTGCAAATTGCCTTGTAAATAGGTGATACCAAACTTGTCTGGAAACCACTGCCCAAGTACCGCTTGTGTCAGTTGCAACAGAAAAAAAAACAACTTTCAGGCTTTAGGATTGAAGGAACATAATTTCCATGTCATCTTGGAAATATAGTCCCTCCAGTGAGTTCTAGGTTCTGCCTCCAAGTTGGAAATACCAAATAACCTCCAGTGTGCATCCTGTTCAGATGCCTGAACCACATCAACTGTTAAAAAAGGAGCAACTGAGTTGTTTTCTACTTTTCTGCAAACTGAAACCAAAACCAGTGCTGTCCGTTATTTCTTTTTGATTGCCTTGAGTCAATCAACTATGGTAATCAACATTTTCAAGCCTTTAAAGTGTGCAAGTAATTCTGACCTGTAATGTTAGCAGTGTGTATATATCCACCGTTGAATTGCTGCTGATTTTGACTGGTACTCCAAAGAGCCATCAAACCTAAATAGCCCCCAGCCCCTTGCAGTACTACGACTTGAGGGAAACATGAAAGAATGATTGCACTGCGTATGGTGTTTGCTTTATTAAACCAGATGCAACGTGATGTTTCCAAAAGGTGTTTGTCATTACCCAATTGCATCATTCGGGGCATCAGCTACTTACAGTTCAATTACATGACCAACAGGTGTGCAAGCACATGCCTATCCACTGTAAATATTTTTCTTCACACATGCTTGAGATAGATGAAAACAGATGTAACCATTATAAAATTATTTAGGTCATATTTCACCCTGTATTTTTCTCTTTGTTGTAGTAGTTTTAGAACTATGTAAAGATTTTATGTTTGCGGATTTTCTGTTTGTACGTCCATTTATCCATTATATACATTTTTTAATGAATTATAACAGTTAATAGGTGAAGGGTAGGGATCACCAACAAATCACCAGTCCATGAAAATCCCTACAAACAACATCAATATGTACAAAACAAAAATACAGAATAAAGACACTGCATTTAAAAACACTATATTGTAAAAAAATGTGACAAACCTCAAACTGTAAGTGCTATAATAACTTAATAACCAATTAGGCTTGTAGGGATCTTCTGAAAAAATTAATGGATAGGAAAAAGTCACTCTCAGTCACAAATTTTATTGTGATACCATGACAATTGTGCATCCTATATAACTGAGTTATGACATTTCTGTACTGTTTAAGGGTAAAGGCTTAATGTCTGGTAGTGAGATAGTACAGTAGAAGTACAGCAAATACAAACAACAGCAATCCAACCAAAGATAGCATGTTTAAACCTTTGGGAAACTAAGCATGCATCAACAACAGTGGGTTTTAAACTAACGTGTTTGATACGTAATTACAATAATGCCATGTGATAAATAAAAACAGACAAAACTTAAGTTTACTTCAGATTGTAGTTTTCAATTTGGGAAAATCACAAAGCTGAGTTTGAAAGACTGTTGGTAGAACATTCTAGTCCAAGCTGCATTAAGTACTGTAGTTTTTAAGACAGAGCAAGTTATACATATTTAGGATTCCACCAGCTGACCAACAGCTACAAAAGGAAGTCAGCTTCAGTTTCTTAAAATAAGTTTTTAATGTTTTCATTACATAAACAGACTGGATATTTAGTAAATTTATCAATCGACAAATCTTTCATCTGACCTCCGCACATTCTTTAACTCCATGGTTGTGTGTGTTTGTGTCTTTGTTCAGTCGAAACGCTCACAGTTGATATTACAGTTAACCAATTCTGCATTTCCAACTGTGGAATCTCTTTTTGAGGAAAAACTTTGTACTGGTTTTTTAAACACTTTGGGGAACCAAAACAGGCTCCAAAGTGAGCTAGTGCCAGTAGATTAAGAGAGACAGGCCTCTTAAGTAGCTATAGATGTCCAGCATTCATGTCACCGTTCATTTAACTTAAAGACACTATGATATGATTTTGTAATGTTTTTTAAAACTACGATAGAACTACAAATAACAATGACATAACCCCAAGTGGAGTTTCAAACATTTATTAGATTTTGCAGGTAGTGTTCACCTGTAGAATAACGGGGTTTCCCATTTTAGTAGAGTAAAAAAAGGTTAGATCCCAAATGAGATGATGTTAAATTGTACCTTTAAGCTGATAGGATGGGTCAATGAAGTTAAAGCAGTTAACATCCAAGACTAGAGCCGTATTCCCACACGATTAGTATTACCTAGGAACCTCTGTTAATTTGTAATAATTGCTGAGGATGTCCGAGATCTTAATCCCGTGCAAATATGCCATGTCTGTAATTTGCAAAGTAATAATTCCACCGCAATTACCTACTATTTCACTGCAATTACCTACAAATTACCATGCAAATCTGCATCTCAGTGTTCGTGCAATGTTTGTTGTTTTTGTTTTGCGCACCTTTTTCTAGTTTGTCCAGGTTGAGTTATGGAGGCTACGGTTGAAATTGTATGACTGTCAGTTTTGAGAGCTTTTTAAGTCCAAAATTAAGTGTTTCTTGGCGAAATATCTTGAGACCCATCCGCAGAAAGAGATCCACCAAAGGGGCTCAATTTCACAGGACAACTATGTGGATGATACATGTTGCAGCATGCAGTAAGCAACATTTCTGATAATATTATCAAGCTATTTATTAGCTTTATTAATTAGCTATAAGCCTTCCTGAAATGTGAGCAGTTTTGACAGTGGTCTGGTTGCTAGTTTTATTTCAAAATTTGTCATGTATGACAGATGGATAGTAGGGGAAGACAATTTTAAGACAGCTTTTACATAACGGTTACGAGCTATGCATATGCATGCATAAAGTTTGCCGCTTGAACCGCTTGAAGATGTAGGGGAAACTTTATCTGATGGGGAAACACTTGGCCTTAATATCAATAAATTTGAGTACAACAGGGGGGTAATTCACAAATGATCAGAGGTCCCAAGGTAATACTAACCCTGTGCGAACAGGGCTTAGGTCGGAGATTAGATATAGTAAGAGAATTAATATGAAGGAAATCAAATAAGTTTACAAAACCAGAAACACATTTTACAGTTACATAAAACTATCTATTTGACCCAACAGATGGTTTCTTCTACTGAACAACCTGGAAAGTCAACGTTGGAAACTGTTAGGAAATGTGCAAAAACAATCTCAAAAATCATGCACAGATGGCCTGAGTAAAACCATCTGCATATAACCATCTAACACCAGCTACTCAAAGCCTGAAAAATCCCCAACATAAAGCTGATTAGTGTTAAACTCAAAGCCAGTTGGCGACTTCCAAAGGATCCGTATTGTATCTTGTAGTTTTAAAAAGTTCTAAAAGTACAGAAGAACTACACAGTTGTAATTGATACCAAATGCACAGTTTGCTCTCATTCTTTTTGTCAATTTGAGATGATACATATTTTGTAAGCTTTCTTCAGATCTAAAATAATCTAAAATCAATAATGTTTACATACATACTTCTATTCAAATGAACCACGCAGCTTATTGTAGTCGTTCTAAAGCCTCTGCATAACTGACCGCCATTTCTGGCTGATTTGGTAGTATTAAGTCTGTCTTCCATCACAGACTGCCATTTCAGCACAGATCAACATTTTCCAAGCTTAAATGTAAACATCCTACACCCAGTTTTAAAGTGTGTTTGGTAAATTCTTCTGTTGGAATAACCAGCGATGTTCATGTTGCAACCCTCAGATCCAAACTGCAACCCTTTCAGCCTGTCAGAGAATTATTGCAACTAATCGGTGACATAATCATATTGTGCATGAAAAGACGTTAAATGCAGAAAATGCAGACTCTAAATAATTTTACAGTGATCGCTTCTCCAGTGCCGCTGTCTAGCAGCGATAACTTGTGAGAGGTTTGAGCAAATTTGGATGACACAGACTACTCACCCTGCAAAAAACACTGTGCACAAACTGACACCGCGGCAGAACCTCCTCACCTGACCAGTTGTTTACTTTTTGCGGAATCGGGACTTTGTACCCTCCACCCCCACACTCCACACCCTCTGCATGTCCATGGTATATACTGTGCCATTAGGAAGTATAGAGAGGATAAACAAAGTATTTCCAAATAGAGCTGAATAAAAAAAAACTGCAAAAATTTTGACAGAAAATTGATTGATACATCAGGTTGAAATCAGGCAGCCTATAGTCTAGTAGATGGAATCATGCCAACAGGCAGGAGGAGGAGGGCTGGCTATAACTCATTCTGATCTGCTTGTCCTGTTTTTTTTTTTTAGGAGTCCATGCATCTGATTAACTGTACCACATACAGTTCATGCAGCTCACACACACAAACACACATGCTGACGAGGTCATTACACATGTATTTGTCTCTATCCAACCTTCCAGCCATGGCAGCGGAGTGAATATGGATGAAGCCGAAGCAGGGATGTGCCATGCATATCAATCTCCTCTTAATAAATTATGAACTAGATAGAGAGACCAACTGGTAGGTTATATTTCCTTCCATGCAGCCATGATTTTACTCGGGGGGACAAAAACTAGCAGGCAAACAAATGGTTTTAAAAACTTAAACGCAAGCAGTCGAATGGATTAGCTTTTACCCAACATTCATGTTTCTGTCAGCATTTTCCTCGTATAGTTTTTACAATAGTTCTTTTCTACCCCTTAATGGAAAGCCATTAGTAAATATGCTCGCATATCTTTCAATTATTTGTCACAAAAAAAACCCCGAAAACAAACCAACAAACAAAAAAAAACACCTTTAGTACTTTACTGGACAGAATACAAATCACTGACCTTTTGCTAATACTTCTCTGGAGATTGTATAGTTGAACAGAAAATAATAACTTTTTATGTTAACGTTACACTCAGTGTTGGCTACTACAGAATGTTGTACAACAAATACAATGTAGATTTTTAACTGAACTAAAATTTACCTTTCCGGCCATTAATAAAATGTTGCAAACATTAGTAAGACAATGTTTTGTTTTTGTTTGTTTGATTTTGCCTCTAAAATGTCAAAAGAGAATTCGTTGATTACTGTGACAGGAAAAAATGACAAGAATTGTGACTGACTCAAAAACATAATAACCTTGTGTTAAGCTTGACAACCTGTCACCAGAGAAAGAACCATAAGATCCCATGTATATTAAACGCTACTGTGTGCTTCTTGTCTAAGGAACGTGTTTCTCAAAGAAGACACTTAAGTTGAATCTTGACATTCTGCAACTCTGCTTGAAAGTGGAAATGTTATGAAATGACTAACATCAGCCAAGAAAGATGCCATTTCCTGTACATTGTGCATAACTCAGTAAGACCATTTGGTTCCATTTCTATTGGTTGTAGGATATAAATTGTAGAAATTTCAAGATTTGGACACAATACGTCAAATTTGGTCATTTGTATAATGTTTGGCAAATGGCCGCTCATACTGAGTCAGGTTCTGGTTCCGGTTTTGCTACAGCTTTCTTCCTGCACTACATGCATGCTTATTCTGAGAGACTGCTGTAAAGCCAACAACACAGCGTGCTATCATCTACTGTTGCTGCAATCAATACTATATATAATAGACCTTTATTCCGTAAATATTCATCAACACAAACTCAGCGACAATGTAATTGAGACATCAGTGATTGTATACGCATTCCAATACTGAGACCCTTTTTATACCCGTAAAATATGTGGAAAGGAATGTCTTCCATCATCAGTATTCAGAAAGAAAGAAGCAACCACAGTACTACCAACTTGGCAACATATTTAAAAAAAAAAAGTACACTGATATATGAGATATTTTAAAAGGTCAGTGGAGTAACGATATTTAAAACAGTAAAGCATTCAACATTAGTCAAGTCTGAATGTGTTGTTCATAACTTTTGCTTGACTAAAGCCAACACATAAAACTGAAACTCTGTCCAACTCTGCTGGTTACAGTTCTTGCTGGTCCCCTCAATGTTCACTTTGCAGAAACACAGAAGTCTGAAAGTCTTAAAGCTAGGTTGAAATACAATATTTTAAATGTAATCTACTACTATACATTCCAGTTGTACCAGTTGGGCTGTATGTACAAATTATCTAAGAGATGAAACCTACAGGGAAAAAAAGAACCAATTTTGGTGATGGGAGAGTTTTTAATTTGTTCCAAACTATTTGCTTTTCAACTTTATCCATTTATTAGCAAATAAACATGACAGGATCCTGTCTCTGTTTGGCTGGGCCGATATCACCTGAGCCAAGCTGAACATGATCCAAAAGCAAGGAACCCATATGCTTTGATTTATTCATTAATAGCTCATATGGATGTTGAGCAAATGTAGTAGCAAATAGCCCGTTTCCACACATTTTATCCAATACACGTCTGGACCAACACTTGTAGATACTCAATCTGTGTAGCTACTATATAATTAATGGCAGTCTTTACACAGGAAGCAGATCAGAAGATAGCTGAGCAGATCACCTGAGCTTCCTCCTGGACTATGTGATACTGTTAGGATAGCTGGCGTGGATGTACTTGGCATTGGGTGTATCAGTGACGGGTCGGATCTCTTTTAAGAATAAGACGTGCGTCTTTTTTCTGGCTTTGCACTTTTGAACCACATCTCTGTGGTTTTTGTGTGTGAGGGTGCTAGTGTGCTCCTTCCACTGGTCCTAAGCACAGACCTCAATCTCATTAAGAAGCCTCTGAACTTTCTAAAATGTCACGTTACCTGAAACCACTGTGGATAAACATGTTAAAGGGTTTTTACTAGGCATTTCGCAGGCAAATGTCTTGATATAAATTTTTGTTAGGAGCATGTTTCATATCTGAGTCTGTAATTTTCATTTATTACCACATTCCATCTCAAAAAATTGTTTTTTGGCTCATCAAGTCAACTGCAAGAAATGTTGCTTTATCGACCTTCCTCGATCATCACAGATCTTTACGATGAATTTAATCCAAGCTAAAGCACAACCTGACTTCTGCTCTCCATGAAACCTATCAGAATAAACATCAATTAAAAGTTTAAAGGGCATACTATAACCAAACAAAATGCCAGATTAGTGGAAAATCCCAGAGGAAGAGGAGTGCACAGTAGATACTTTATTTAAGTTAGTGCTTATTTCAAGACTGGCTCCTTAAATTAATAGTAGGGAATTTTGATGTATAGTTCTAAAAGGATGATGTGAGTAAAATTTCTTAAATATTAAGCCTGTCGTGAGAGGAAAAAAAAGAAAGTTCATTTTCAAACTCCTGTCTTCACTTTGTCATTTGTACATTTAGAATTGTGAGTTCCAAAATAAAAATTTAATTCACATGACGAATATTTAGTTCAATGTCTAAATGCTTGTATTGATTCTGGCCTGTTTGCTGAGCTGCTCTGCTGAAGCAGAAAAAACGTTCGCATGCTCCACCTGTGAGCTTCTAGCCAGCGGCTCAACAGTCTCATGTCATGCACCTGTTCGGTTTCAGTTCAACTGAAACTGAAAAGCCGTTCCTGATTACTCTGCTGGAGGTTCCCTTCATTCTCACTCTCAGAGTTTTGAATGAATAATTTTACACTGAACAGTTGTGTCCAGCTGAACTTTTGGTTCCTAAAAGATTCTAATCATAATTTTACTAAAAATAATAAATTAATTAATACATTTAATTTGTAAATTTAGCTCCAAACTAAATGTTTTGTTTACAAACTAAATAAAATTGAAGTATTGATAACTAAAAAATTTCCCAGGTGTCTAAATATTTAGTTTGGATCTAAATTTAGTTAGTTAGTTTAAACAAATTGTTTAACACATTTTTTAAACTGGCATGCACAGTGCTGTAGAGGGTTCAAAAACACGACTGTTATGCTGAGTGGATACTCTACATGTGCATGGGTGGTTGTTTGTTCTGTCTGTCTCTGTGTTGCCCTATGATAGACTGGAGATCTGTCAAGGGTGTACCCCTGCATCTTGTCCAATGTGCGCTGGACCAGCAGCCCAACATGACCCCACAAGGATAAGCAGGTTAAAAAATTGATGAATGTTTAAAATGTAAATTAATTATTCTTCTTGTGAATAAATAGTTTAAAGTGGAACTGTAACATTTAGGATTGTAAGAATAGTTGAAAAATATTAGAAGAAATGTAAAAAAAAATGAAAAGCTTTGGAAAAATGAACACCCCTTTGTTCCCCTAACAGTAAAAATAGCAAATAAATTAACAAAGACCTTTATGTAATTTTTGAAACTTTACATACAGCAACTAATAAAACTTTGCCCTAATCTGATCAGAGATTTGCCATATCTTTATATTTGTTTGGCCAAACTAAACATGGCTTATTACTGTTTTTCTTCCAGAAAACCAAAATTTTGCATATAAGCATATAAGTCAACAGATTCTACCACCTCAGCTGTGAATCACCGGAGATCCTCCTGAGTTACCATAGGCCACTTGGCTGCTTATCTTAAAGCTGAACTGTTCGTCTGGACAGTCAGATTTAGAGGACAGGCATGCTTTGGTTGTGTCCGACTGTTAAAGGTACAGGAGAGGATCATCAGCTCATTCTCATTTTCGCAACACTGCGCATGCGCGCACATCCGCAACACATGCAGTCTGTTTACATCTGAGGGACCACAGCCTTAGGCGCCGCATAGGACTTTTTACAGAATTGATGCTTTTACGGCAATGAATTAGCTACCAAAAGATTACTTGTTTAGGAAAACGCTTGTACAAGAACATTTGACAGTAATTAATGATTATCAGTTATAAATAATCACAAATTCAAAGATGAGCGCGCGTTGTATGGGTCGGGTGGGTGGGGACATTAGTAACATACGTCATCGAGTAAATTTTATTTCCGCATTATTTTTCACCACCGGTCGTTTTTGATTGGCTCTCATTTTCACAGAGGACGCCATTTCCTCCGTGGTCCACACTGCCCTCACCCACCTGGAGCAGAAGGATTCGTACGTCCGTATGCTGTTTGTGGACTTAACCTCTGCCTTCAACACCATGATTCCTCAGACTCTGATCAACAAACTCTCCTCACTTGGACTGAGCTCTTCCCTCTGCAACTGGGTCCTGGACTTCCTGACCAACAGGCCGCAGTCTGTGAAGATTCACAACATCTCCTCCCCTACCATCACCCTCAGCACTGGCTCCCCTCAGGGCTGTGTGCTGAGCCCCCTCCTGT
>JAVLVB010000968.1:1596832-1638453 GCA_032876305.1 Orestias chungarensis
CCCATATTGTAGATTCTGTGTCCATATTGTAGATTTTGTGTAGCTCAAATCCTATTTCTCGCATAGTTATTATATTCTTATATTTTATTACATTATTTAAAATTGCTATCAGGGTGTAAACTGGACCGGGGGATTAGAATTTCGTCCCACCTCATGTACCACATGTGATGTGATGACAAATAAAGATTCCTTGATTCCTCTGAATCTACTTTTTTATTTGCTTTTCACCACATGTGTTTAGGGTTTTGTCTTTAGCTTCAGTTTAATAGCTCCAAATAATTTTTCTCCTCTCTGTATAAAGCTCCTTGCTCCTGCTTCTGTTCCTGCTTCACGGCTCAGGTGATATAAGGTATGGTGACAGCTTTTAAAACCTAAGGGATTAAGTAAAGCTATTTTAGCGACTCGGGCAAACACCACAGAATCTCACACATACTCAGAAACACGGGCAACCAGGTGATTTAAGGCAGAGAGACAGAACTGTTCAAACTTAGATTTTTGTACTTGTTTCTTTCAAGGTGCTTCTGGGTAGGCAAAACAGAAATGCAACACAAACACATGATCAGTCCTACGAGTTTGGATGTGAACGGTGTGTGACGGATTTTTTAAAACAAAAAGCAGAAAGACATGCCTAGTTTACCGCTGTGGTCACACTGAGGTATTGCATAAGATATAACTTTCATAAATTTGCCACACACAAGTCACACGTTGTTTTCATTACTGCCACCTTGTGGTCTTGGTTCTTTATCTAATTTTATCTCGTTGATATAACATGTGGAAATGGTTACCGCAAGCTTTAACTTTTGCAGCCCATATAAACAACACACACATGCCAAGTATGAGAGCTCATCTATTATCTGTGTGATTACCTTCCTGATGCAAAATGATAAGTAAAACTTTAACCATATAGTTATTTTAACCTGGATCAGAGTTATGGCAATAACTAAATAATAAATAAATGTCTGTTTTTTGGCACTAACCTCAATTTAACTGTTCTTCCTTTAATGGTTCAATATCTGCACAACTAGAGATGAAAACATAAACTATCATACAGCCTGTTTGTACTCACTTTTTTTTCGTTAGACACTGGCAAAGAGGGCTTGCTCTTACTAACGGTGTGTGGGGTGGGGGCAAAGCAACGTCTGCCCGGGGCAGAGTTGGTGAGTCAGCGCAGGCCTCTTGAGCGATCAGCCCCGGGTTTCAAGGCCTTGGAGGGCAGCTCCTCTGGCATTTCACTGACTTTCTACTCTGCCCCTCTTTGGTCCAGTCACTGAGACCTGGACAGCTCTTCTGGCATCTGGAGGACTATGAGCTGAAAACAAATCTGGGCTAAGCCCCAGAAGCTGGCCTGCAAGAGGGCTTCGTAGTCGTCCAAGTCCTTGCCGACCCGACAGCCTGAGAGCTGTGACAAAGCTTCAAATACACATTAGAACAAAAAAAAACTCAGCTCACAAGAAAGCAGCGTGTCTGCTAACATTCCTAATTGCTTCATCATTTATCTTTAGCACTGTGTCAGGCTTTAAATTACCTGTAGCATAGCTGATCTGCATTAAATTTTGCCAAAACTAAAAAAAGAATGTAAAATGTGGTATAAAAGGGGGGAAAAATTTAAATTGTTAATTTCAGTTCATTCCTGAGTATAAACCAGAGCTTTCTTTATAGTAACTCTGCATCCTATGTCCACAATGAAAACTATGCTCCAATAAATCAACATCTCTCGTGCATTTTTTTAAACATGCTAAGACAAAGTGTCGTGTTTCGGGTCTTATACCTGGTTTATATTTCTCTACCTTTACTTACTGCCCCTTTATTCCACCTGTTTGGCTCCAGCTAAGTCTCATCAGCATGCATTTATCCTACCTGGGCTTCAGCCTTTATAGGCAGGCTTCAAACCTCTTTCTAGTGCCAGAATATTAGGTAATTTTGCAAGTACATGTGCAGTTTTTTATGTTTTGATCCCTGTTTTTCACAACATTTCTGTCCTTGGATTTTCCAGATTTTCATGACTTGTTGGATATTTTTATTGAAATGTGATCCTGTTCTGTTCCTGGACTCCTCCCATTCCCTTAACCAGGATTTGTCTGTTATCCCTGTCTCTATGGTAATGACCCTGTATCTGTTCCTCAAACCATGAGTCTTGAAAAGCCAATGAACTTTCATCCAAATATCAGGTTGTCAGTTGATATTTTGAGATCTACTCTTTTGTCACGAATCATAACACAACACCTATAAATATAATCTTAGCTTAGACTCTGTATGATGAATTTCTTTCTATTCACACCATTTGTTTCTAGTCCTTTTCTTTTAGCGTATAGATGAATACACAACTGAAGAAAAGTACTTGATGTAAATGTTTATAAGATCATTCTTAGTTCAATCAACTACTACAGAGGGCTACTGATAACCTAAATTCAGATGTTTCTATATAACTCTGTCTCAACCTTCAGTTCAGGTCACTGGTGATCCAGGTGATCCAAGCTTTGTTATTAGGGAAGCATCTCACATTTCTGGTGGGGAGATGTTGTCCACTCATAATTTTATTTCATGGCACTAATGTCCTCTCCATGTGGCTTTCAAAGAGAAATCCAATCAGAGTCATCAAAACAATCCTCTTGGACTTCTTCAGCAACAGGTAGTTTCTGGACAAGGAGTTCATATTTTAAGCCAAGAAAAATAAGGTTGTGATCTGAATTCCCCAGAGGAGGTCTTGGTTCGAAATTATATGAATCCTTGACATTTGTATAAAACAAATACAATGTCTTATTTTCTCAGGTAGAGCAGCTGTAACCTGTCCATAAGTTGCCAGTGTAACAGAGACTGAGGTGTGATTAAAATCACCAGATATTGAAGGAATCATTGAATATTACCACAAAAGAATTGCGGTGTAGCACGCTGAAGTTGGAGCAGTAAGTTAATGCTAAAGCTCTAATTTTAAGTATGTTGATCCCCACCATTAGTCAAGAGGAGAACATGATAGCGCTCAGAACAAGTCATATATTTAAGTATTTGCTGCACTTCCTTATTGAAAACAACTGGTTGTTTTCTTAATGTAAGTGTAAGGGGGTGGGTCAGCGTAGATATATATATATATATATATATATATATATATATATATATATATATACACTACCCAACCTGTAAACATGGACGTAATCTCAATTTGACCTTTTTACCTCAGTGCTCAAGTATTTTGATTGATTGATTGATAATCTGGAAATAAAGAGGGGCCTGCTGCTGTGTCTGGCCATGCGGATCCTGATGGTGTCAATACTTACATGAAAATGTTTTTACAGTGGTACTGAAAGGTTAAATGTAAATGTCAAACATGCAAAAATAATTTGTTTGGCTACATAGGTTCGCCAAAAAGTTGGAATATTCACAACCACTCTTTGGTTTGACAAATTAAAACCATATAAAAATGTGGGTATTGGTATTAGCTTAATAATTCTGGGCTCTGCTGCATTCAGGTTTTTTTTGTTTTTTTTATGTGTAAGGCTAAGAATTATATTGCTTTTCTATCCAGAGTTGCATAGAATGCATTCAAATCAAATGTGTTAATATTGATCACTCAAAAAAGTCTAAAATATAAGCACAATTTTAAACCAAGTGACAATAGGTGACATATTGTAATGGGTGTAGGTTTTGACTGACGCATGTTCACCATTTAAGGGGGTACAGTATTGTTGATGCAAATTTTAGCCTCTTAGCCACTTCATTAACCCAGGTTAATTTCATTAATTAACTTAATCAATTAATATGAAATTTCTGACACTTCAGTGTAGATTCAAAACCAATTAAACTGTTTTTTTATTTTCAACAAATCTGAGAGTTGTTAAATTGCAACACTACCACACTTCATAATGACAGTAGTTTTAGTCCTGTTTACACTAAATATAGATGAGACTAGAATTGCTTTTCTTGTCTTAGGAAAGACAGTCACTCAAAAACTTTTTATAACCCTTAGCAATACATATACTGGGAGAAATGTTAACCCAAAAGTAGCCAATCACAGATATTGGGAGGTTTTTAATGATGTTACAATTCCCTGTTCATATAGTAAATTTTATCCTATCTATATTTATTTTCCAATTTTAATGGCTATAGAGCCGGGAGTCATATTCAAAGAAATGCGTCATATTGCCAACAGCTTCAACTGTATTAAAGCTCATTTGCATGGATGCAACACTACACTTAAAGGGAATGTTCCCAGCGGAACATTTTCTACTCTTGTAAAACCTTCGTTAGACAGTCAAATCTGACATCTATTTACATATCTCCCTGTTGCTGCTACAGAGAGCATATGTTTATACATGATGTAAAGAAACTGATATTCCAAAATACAGATGTTACCTTTGATGATGAGTAGTATAGTTATTTTTAATTGGTGTTGACAGGAAGAGGGGGCATTGATAACCGCTGACGTTGCAAGAGGAGAACAGAGGTCAGCCATTATCACATTGTAATGGAATATATTGAGGGATCACCTGATAAGTAACATACGGCTATTTGTTTCTTGCAAAGGTTCAGGTCTCACTAAACAGGGTGTTGTGTGAATTTTTTTAATCAAAAGAGTGTAAAAAGGTGTAAAAATCAGTGGAGAATCCAGTTTTTACATGAGTAATCTGGCAAAGGCTCGATCAAATGAAATGTGTGACCCACGTTTTTTTCCAGTCCGCTAAAACCACTGGATCTTTACAGTGAAAACCGCTCAATAACTCCACAAATGTTTGCATTGTTTCTCATCATCCTGCTGCACTTTATTCTTCCAGTAGAGACAATAATATCATCAAGTATACAATGGAAAGAATAATGTTATGGCTGAGTGTGTTCTAACCCACATATGAGAGAACTCTCAGGAGACTCGAATTCATATAGAAGATGTTTATTGACACAAGAGGTGATAACCAGAAAGAGGTGGAGGATCAGGTGCGGGGGAAACAATGTGGAGGACCGGGAGCACTGAAACGGAAGATAACTGAGGTGTGTTCTTGAGCTTGGGACATGTTGACATATAGTGAAACTTGCTTTGTTGATTTTTCCTGTAAGTAGCAGTAGGAAGTTCACGTACTTGAGATGGTGAGGATGACCCCCTGGGGGAGGTGAGTGTATATGGTCTTTTGGGCTTCTGTTGCAGGGTTGGTTAGAGTTTTGAGGGTTAACCAGTGATGGAGGCTGCTGCTGTTACGCAGGGCCGGACAGGTTGTACAGAGCTGGACAGTTTGGGATAGCAGAGGGAGGACGTTTACTGGGCGTGACTTGAAACCATGTTGGGGTTGCTGAATGGACAGCCTGAGGTAGGTTTCTTTAAGGGGGGTTAATAGGTGGTAGGTACATTTCTCATTTGGGTGTATTCTTCTGTACAGTTGTGTTATGACGGTATAATGTTTTTATCATTTTTTGTATATCTTTCATGAAAACAACCAAAAAGTCTAGAAGTCTTTTTTTAGTCAGCTGGCTGCTGGTTCCCAACAACAAGAGGGGACGGGGCAAAACTGAGCCTCTCCTTCCTTAAAACCACTAGACAGTTTTGAGATTTTGATAATGGCATGTATTGTTTTCCCAATTCACAAAAGGAAAGAATTACCCAGTTTTTCATTCAAAACACATTGCACCTACCGGTAGTGGTGTTCACCGTTAACAAAAAATAAATACATTTCATAAGCTTAGTGTATGAATCATAAAAAAGTACATCTACGATGATTGTCACTATAAGACAATATTCATAACAATGCAGCATTTCACCCTCAACACAGTTAAATTTGCTGTTGAACACCTACGTGTTCAGTAGTCCTTGGAACATAAAGTCCTGGGAACAAACTTCACTTTTGGTTTTAGTTTAATAACTGTTGAGTACGGTCAAATCTGTTGCATATTTTGCCGAACTTCAGTTAGAAAGCACACATAGCGTGAAAATTAAACTGCATACTGTAGGACTACTGCGTTCCACAGCAATGCATTCTGGGTGCGGGAAAATGTCATTTGGTGCACTGCGAGACATTTAAGAAGATAGTCTTAACCCCCTCCAAGATTGGAGTACGAATATAAACATCTTATTGTTTGTAGAATTATGAACAACATATAAACAGAACTTCAACACAGAAGCTGAATATTTTTCAGCATATACAAAAAAATTTAAAATATACAAAACAGTTAAGTAAATTAGCGCTTTAGGACTCATCTGACAAAATGTATTAAAGGGAAGTTTAAAGTGCTCAAAATTTTTACATTTAGAAAAAACATTTACTAAATGAAAAATTTGCTTTGCTTTAAACCCATTAGTGGGAGATTTTGTACCACTGACATATTTTCCAACAGGTAAACCATGAGTTTATGCTCCTTGGTGTCTATTCTTAACCTGCCAGCTCCTCATAAATATAAACAAATGTATATCCATAGCTGATCTGGTTTGTAGGAAATTCTATTGGAATGGATGTGTTGGTTTAGGCGGTTTGACTTTTTTTAACAAGCATTTTAAGCGATTGCCACTTTTAATCTGTAATCTGGTGAAGAATACCACAGGATGAAAATGAAATAGAAATAAATGGCAACCTTTATATGCAATAAGGGCATAAAGTATAAAACAAATGGCAGGCAGCATTATTTGCATTTTATGTTGGCTCTGTGATAGACTTGTAACTTTTCAATGCTGTACTCGGGACTGCCTCCTCTGTGACCCTAAACACGATTAAACACTGTAGAAAATGAGTGAATAGAGCTATGTTAACCATTGTTTATTCAAGAGAACTTCTTTAGTTCTCATACTTCAATCATTTCAATTAAATTACAGCCTGAATCATCTCCTGCCCACTGACTGAAACTGATGCCTCGAATAAACCAAGCCAAAAATAAAAAGATGTTGTACGTTTTCTTTTGCAATGTAATTTTATTCAGCGTTTATTTAAGGCATCACTTTAAGATGCTAATGAATGCAAATTAGCTAAGAGCCAAAGATCCATGTAGTGGGATATCTCTTCATAGTGGGCTTGCCACCATTGATGTACCAAGCCAAAATTAATGAGACAGATCAAGTTGGTCCTTTGGGCTGTTGCTGTAAATAAAAGTCTTTATTTAGCCTACATAAAATAAATCATTGCTTAAAAATAAATAATTTCATGCCCAAAATCCTGTGTTTAACATTCCATACACACTACTGGGACCGGATATATACATATATATACTTACATACATATATAATATCTTTCCTGAAAATCTGTTAATTATTGATGTGATGGCGGCGATCAGCAGTCAGTTCTCAGACCATTCTACACAGACCACAGCTCACCCTTCCTTTTCTTCATTTACCCCTCTCACCGAGGATTGAGGTATTAAAGTTTCTCACAGGTGGCCGCCCTACATCTTGCCCTCTGGATCCTATTCCCACCACACTCCTGCAAGCCATAGCTCAAACCGTTGTGACAGCAGCCACTCACGTGATCAATGCTTCACTATCTACCGACAACAAGCCCAGGTAAGTCGCATGTGACACCCCTTTACACTGAACTCCATTGGTTACCCTTAGCTACACGAATCAAATTCAAATAACTAATGCTGGCATACTGAGTGTTTGATGGGTCAGTGCCCATCTACCTCAACACCCTCTTAAAGCTTTGCGTCACTGCCCGCCCGCGCCGTTCCTCCAAGGAGCGCCAACTAACACGACCAAAGCCCCGTCCAGGTTTATCTAAACTCTTCTCATTTGCGGTTCCTCGCTGGTGGAATGACCTTACATGCACTATCAGAGCATCAGATTCTCTTTCCACCTTCAAGAAATCTTTGAAGACCCAGCTCTTCCCAGAGCATCTCTTGCCCTGAAAGATCTAAATGCACTTATTACCCCCTGATATTAGTTAGCACTCAATGTATGGTACTTGGGCCTTCTGTGTTTACCTAAATGCTGTAAAAGAGTGTCATCATTATTGTTAAATCCTCTCCTAGCATATTGCAGGTAACTGAGTAAAATGCGTTGTAGTTCAATGTTAAACCCTCTTTTAGGAGTTGCAGCCTTACTGTCTCTACTCCACATTCATATTGCTTGCTATATCGTTCCTTTTAATTGCAGTTCACTGCATAATGAACTAACTTTGTGTCTAAGACCTGAAACATCCTGGCACTACCAGTGAATTTAAAGCACCAAGTTTGTGCCTGGAAAAGTTTTATCACTAAGGGAACCTAGGGGAATTTTAATTTCATCAAGGGAATACATTTCCTATGTGTTGTTTTTATAGATTTTATTATGTGTTTAGGGATTAAAAAACAAGCAATTTGATTAAAGTTCTAAAAATTGTTTGTGTAGGCGTGTATTTTTGTTTGTGCCTGTCATTGTTTTGCTGAGTGCATGTGGAGATATTAATAAATTTGTCTTCATTATCCACCTGACAGGCTTTGATTACATGTTTTTGTCCCTTTTTGTTGTCCTAACGCTGGATGTTCTTCTTCCTGCTGAAGATGACGGGAAAATAAAAAGGTCTGTAAACACTTCCTCTTCTTATCTCCTCGCTCCCACCTACCGCCCTCCTACGTTCTGAGGCAACCGCTTATTTACAGCTCTAATGAAATAGAGATCTGTTTAACTCTGGCTTCCTTCATGTCTTTGTTCTTTGCATCTGAGTTAAACAGCAGTCAGCATTCATTGGACATTTGAACCCAGGCTGAGACAAACTACACAACATACCACCCACAGATAGAGATGAATTCAGGTCAGCATTACAAAGTGATCTTGCAGTTGTTCTCTTCCGCTAATTCACCACGGAATCGTTGTTAGAAGTGACGAGGAATCTAACACAGCGAGCGTCTACCACCATCTTTAAAGAATGAAGGATAACAGTGGTGTAACAATGGCAAAAGAACAATAGATTTTTCCCTGAGCTTTCACAAAGGTGATGAATATTGACAGGAATAAAGAACATAACACCCACAGAGCTCCATTAAAAACACATAGTACATCTGTCTTGTAAAGACTAGGAAAAAAGTGCTGAAAAACTCTGAAGAATATAAAAACAAGCATTATCCTTTCATAGTCATCTCAGCATGCAATTAAATGTTTTTGTTCACAGTTTGAATTATCTAAGATGTTTACTGTAACATCAGGTATTGAGCATCGCGTGGCGGAGAAGTTATTAAAACTGTTGCCTTGCTTGAAGGAGGTCCTGGGTTTGAATCCCTGCCTGGAGAGATTTGAAAAATCCCAAGTGAAAACTGTGTAACACATGTTCAGTGATGTTACATCTAAAACTATTTGTACACATGTGAACTTGGAAACCACATATACATTTCATGGGAATATGTGAAACCAATGAAAAAACTAAATAAAAACAAACAAAAAAAAAACATGGTAGTCACAATTTACAGATCTTCATATGTATTTACATATAGTTTTACATGTGGAAAAAAAACACTTCACATGTTGATCAATGGTTCTCACAGGTGATAAATTAGTTTATTAAGTGCTTTCAAATCACCTGTTTCAATTGCCCGTATGTAAAAAAACTGAAGTGCAAGACTTTCTTTCTTTTAATGTAATATTTAAATTGTCTAAAAAAAAAAACTTTATTAACTGCATGACTACGGCATGACTTGGAAATAATCAAAAGGTGGCACTTCTGAATTGTTGCTTTACTATGTTTCATAGCAATAACCATGGCAAGTAGTTATGTCAATTTGTACTTAATATTTTAATTGCATTAACATTTCTCTTTTAAGCATTTGCAATATGCTCAGATCATCGAAAAATAAATAGATAAAAGTTACAAAGTTGCTAAAGCAGTCACCTGCTTGCTCGGCTGCTCAGTCAACTTAATCAGTGTTGTGGCTCATAAACCCCTGTTCCAAGAAAGCTGTATGAACCGCCTCCTAATTGCTGCAGTTCTGTCTTCAGCTGTACGATTTGTGCTTTTGTTCTGGCTATAGTTACTTATTGATGCTACTTATAGATATCTGTATAACAACAAGCCCAGACACTGTCATAAATGTCTATTTGAAATGGTGTAAAATGCAGTAGAATAAACACTTAAACCAACATTTTTGTTAACAAGAAAGAAATTGTTACCAAACGTGCTATTTAAGCTCCAAAGGAGATCAATTATGCAACAAGGAACAGATGAAGCATCCCCCATTATGCCCATGCAACCTTTTTTGTTAAAATCAGCTATTGATGGCTTTGTGTTTACATTTCAACTTTATAATATAGCATGAAAATAATGCTCTTCAACATGATACAAATACAAATGTTACAATCAAACGAAATGTTTACAATCCAATATGTGGTTTAAATAGTGTCTTCTTAGATTTTTATTTTCTTGTTTGTTTGTTTGTTTGTTTGTTGTTAGCATGTTTGTATATTCCAGCTATTGGTTGCTCTTGATTTAATATATGTGATCTTTTCTTTTTTAGATGAGCTTGGTAAATTGTTAAATTAGCAGACTAAATACCTGTTTTATTGTGGTTCCTGTAACATTAATAGCTCTGTGTGGTTGCGGTGTGGGAGCTTCACTAATCATACTTAAGAAAACGCCCCATGCTGCTTTTAATGGGCCCACAGAGAGGAGGAGAGTGATAGGTAGATATGTCATGAAGACTCACCGTTGGTGGGAAGAAACAGAGAGGAGAGTAGATTTGTTTATAAGCAAGCTATTAAAATCCTCATTATTTGCACTAAAGATTCTCATTTATAACCTGATGTGAATGCTGTTTCTCATGTTTTATGGGATACAACAGTTCCCTTTCATGTCTGCACCTGAGATATGGAAGGTGACTTTACAGTGTTCAGCCTTTTTCAAAGAGAAAATTCACCCATACTTGTAATTCAAAACACTCCAAAGTCTACTTTAAGCCTAAAAGCCTTTGTTGGCATGTTGATAGGAAAGCTGTAGAACCAAATGGCCTAGAAAGCAAAGCTCTGTTTGATTATCATAGTGGTAGAACCAGCAGTGTCTGCAGGAGAAACAGGCAGAACAAGTCTAATTGTAAAAATTAAGCCAATATATTTAACAGAAGCTAATTATGTTACAAGACGGTATACTGGCTTCAGCAGATACTAATTCATTTTGCACCATTTTTACTGTTTTGTTATAGGAACTGCTTGCACTGTTGATTTCTCTACGTTCTCCATCTGCGATGCGATCACATGTGGAGCACGTGCTGCTGAAACTGCAACAGTATGAATGTACATTTCTAACTCCTTCAACAGTTCATAACAATCAATAAACAAAAGGTTAAACATAAATGTTGAATTTTATTCTACTGAAAAACTCCAAATGAATTACAGTTTAAATGCATTGAGATGCAATCTGAAAGGCAAAAATGAGAAACATACAGCAGAGCCGGGTTCTGGCTCTGCTGGAGGTTTCTTCCTGTTAAAGGTTAGTTTTGTAGTAAACCGAAACTCCAGTGTTATCCAACACAGAGTGTATTTTAGGCGGAGGAGAAAACATCCACTCTCTGTATCTGTTTACTCAATTGTTGTTTATCAAAGGTCTTTATTAAGAACCAACATTCTCTTAATGTGTGTTCAATACTGTGGACATTTCTGGGGTTTAATTTTATACAATATATTTGCTCTAGGAGGTAAATATAAATGAATTCCAGGTCAATAAAAAGGTTTTATTCTGCCTGAAATCTAATCTAATGATTTTTAATACCTGTTAACCACTTTCTGCAAAGAGGCCAAGATCTTGCTCATTTGTTTACCTTTGTGCAATTAAAAAACAACAACAACAGCAACAACAGAAAACATGGTTTGTCAGTCAGACACAACAAGCCTTCCTTCTGACAAAGCAGAGGTCTTCGATGTGGAGAGTAGATTAAACTGATATGTAGGTCATCAATTCCATATCAAATGTAAAGCTTGCATCTCAAGTCTATTAAAGGTACAGGAAGAAGCTAGGCTCCTACATTCAGCCTTAACAAATCACAGTTGCAGTGGAAAAAGGAAACATCCAAACTTGTCTTTGTTTAGAACTTCAGTCATTTTATTTCCACCGTACAGGCAGCTTGTTATTTTGACTGTTTATTTTGGCCTTTTGTACCAACACAACAAACCTCTGAGCGATCCTGCCCAGGACGTCCTTAAACAACAATAGAAAGGATTATTGCATCCACTCGGACTGTAACACCATAATAAGAAATATCCATTTCCGCAGTGACACAGAAAAACTTTTGGTTTGTTTTCATTTGCTTATTCGAATCAGCTTTGTGAGTCAGATGCAACAGATTTTCCTTTTGACAAGAAACATGGTCGTGTCTTCATATTTCAAGATTTCATGGCCGATATACCGCAAAAATAAATAAATAAATAAAAAATAAAACTTTCAAATAAAAGCCAGAGTTCTGAGGTTGATGCGAATCGGCTCCTGGAAGTAACGAGCCACAATAACAGAGAGGCAGATTACAGGTTTGGTTTAAAGGAGGGAACCGTGACTGTAACCATTATCACACCAGATAACTGCACTGACAACAATTAGGGTGGCTCTGAGTCTAAGATGTGATTCCAATTTAGAGCTGACACAAATCACAGAGTGCGGCAAAATTATAAACAGGTTTTATTTTCCTTCTTAGATCGTACCACTGTTATCCCCTAAAAAAAGTCCATGAAATAAATGTGAGAAATCCCATTAGACATTAAAAAAAACATGAATACACGAAACAGGGCAGATTCTAATGTTATTAAATGTGTTTCCTATATTTTCTGATAATACAACTGCGTATCAAACAATCCCACATGTGAGAAATACTATCAGTGATCACAAGTTCCACATGTGCTTATTTGTATGTAATAGGTTATGTTAGCTAATATCAGAGTAGAACCAGACTGGAATTTGGACTTTTAATAAATGTCAAAAACTAATGGCTGGACATTTTACTTAAGGATTTTATGAGAGTAGAACTCATAAAATTCCTTCTTCAATTTCAGGGAGTCGTTCGAGGTCTGAATCAGCAAAGCAGGCACAGACCATAATAACACCATCATCAATGTTTTCTAAATAAATGCAGCATTGACTTTATGCATGTTATATCTCTGATTTTCAAAAGGAAGATCAAACTTTATACCAACCCCTGCTGACATTAAGTTTACTAGAATTCTTTTTCAATAAAGTGTCTTTTGGTTAATAATTTCTTACACCACAACTAAACTGTTCTTGTCTTACTGTAAACTTTCCCCCAGTAAGAAGAAAGAAAAAAAACAATTCAACGTTGACCCGATGCTGTTTGGTTGCGTTCTCACCAGCAGAGATTTGCACAAGAGAAAATGAAATTACTGATAAATGTAGGCGACACGAACAAGAGGCTAATCCCTTTCCCTGCTGTTCTAGAAGAGTTCAGCCTTTGCAGCGATAAGACGACGCATGGGGCGCGCTCCTTCAGCTCATGTGAAATCCGCCTTGGGGTGTTCTATCACTTTAAGGTCGTATGATGTGGAGCTGAAATAAAGCAGTCTTCTAGGGGGGGATCCCGCAGGCCAGGTGACTTTTTTCCTCTTCCTTTTTCTCTTCGTTTTTTACTGCCACACTTTTTTAAAGATAATATTTGATATCCTTTCCTTTTCTAAACTTGAGTGTAGTACAAATCTAGCCGCCGCCACACAGTTGGAAGCACAAACACACACTGCACTTGGATTTTCTCACACTAAACCTTGTTGGTGTTTTGGCCTTTTTGCACTGTAAAGATACTGCTTATTACACCCTGAGCCTGTTGGAGCAGGAGAAAGGTTGAATTAAGGATTTGATGAGATAGGTTGTGACATGTTAGCATTTAGCAGAGTAACAGCAACTCCCTGCTTCAGTCCAGACTGGCATCGAGAGTCCGCTGGGAAAGGTCAGTGGTAATGTTGGCTGTTTGGATCATTTGCCTGAATCTATCTCCATTTCGGTCTCTTTTTTTCCACATGCACCTCTCAGCTGCTTGCATCTTAAAGGACATCCGATAACAAGGCTTCCCATAATACTTCAGCTGCTGCGGGGTTCAAAGAGGCCACAGCAGAGCATATTTTGACTCTTGCTCAAGGGCACTCCAGTAGGGCAGGTATCTGCTGACACAAAGGTTTGAACCTCGCTCCTTCATTTGGAGAGGCTCTCCTGGCTGCAGTAGTAATCAGCCGGATTTATTATTTTTGCAGATTCATCTTTTTTTCTCTCTAACCACCGAGGTTATTTTGGGTGTGTGGAGGTTTAAGACCACACTGCTGACAAAGACCACCCACTCCCCCCCGATTACTGGATCCACAAAGGTCACATCTAATACAGCCAGCTCATACATTGTATTGGTGAATATGCAGTACAGAAAAGTGCTTATCATAGAGGATAATAAGCACTTTTGAGGGTTTTGTTGATAATATCAATAATGTATTTTTTATTTATTTAGCACTTCTCTGAAAAACTCAAACACAGGAAAAAAAAAGCAAACTATTTAAATGTATAGGGCTGAAGATTAAAAATAGGATAAGTGTACTGCAGCACTTTTCTGACGAGGCAGGTTTTGAGGTGAGTTTTAAATTTGCTTTCAGATCGAGGAAGAAAACACAGGACCCATATTGTCTGGCTTCTTTACAAGACGCAAAAATGCTCCAAAAAACATTTCTCGACTTCTATAAGAGGTTGAAACTTTACTTGGAAGATCAAGAGCAAACCATACATCAACCGAGACAGGGGACGGAAACGTAAAAGAGTTCTGTGATGTAGCTTACTTAGTTGAAGTAGACAGAGGGAACAAGAAAAAGAGAAAATGTCATTAAAGGCCTGAACTCATCCGTCACTCGGCGTAAGATCAATTTCAGTTTGATGAATCCAGACCGGTGTGTGGTGAGCATAAAAAATATGAAGTTTCTATGGTCTAACCAGCCAGAAGTAATCACAGAGGTTTTCCTCTTTAGTGTGGATGGATGGATGAATGGATGAATGACTGGACCAAAACTTTACCAGATTAAATTTGGTCCATTTTTTATAGTAAAGGACAGGGATTCCTGACCACTTTAGCTTGTTTTCAAAAAATATATAATATTTGTATAATTTTCTACATATTCTGTATTTACTTGTACATATTCATTTTTTAATTATATAAAAAAAAAATATCCAATTGTTTAATTTATAAATATTTAAAAGATAAATACCATCATTCCAAGAAAAATAAATATTGTTTTGATTACCTATCACAAACCTGATCTCCAAAATCAGCAACACAGCAACTCTAATATAACAGCAATAACCCAATATCAAAACGATTCATGTTAAAATATATCATTTAGACACTTCACCCACCTTTAGCATCCATCTTTTTCTTACTAAGAGCATAATTTATTTTCTCAGTTCATATTCCAGATAGTCAGTTGAGCCCTCAAATACAAAAAATACAAACACACCAAAGGTCAGTCCGACCTAGTCCCAACAGAGATGTATTTTGTAGAACAGGAGGGCATCAAAACAGTAATACGGTATTCATGAGGGTTATGGACAACAGTCACCAGTAAATATATTAAAATGAAAAGCTATTAAAATCCAACAGTTGAGGAGACCTGTAAAAACACTTACAACTTCCTATTTTATTTGTTCAAACACAAAATATACCTTAAAGTGTATTAATAAGCATATTACTACCCGTCTTAGCCCTAAATCAAAACCAGTATTATGTCAAAAACTAGGGATGCACCGATACCGACACTGGTTTCGGTGTCGGCCCGATACCAGGCTTCAAGTACTCTACTCGTACTCATAAAATTGCCACCGATACCACGACATCGATACCACCCGCAGTGGAACTATTGTGCCTGGGTGGGCCTCATTGCGTGATCTCTGTCCCACCGGGTCCGTGGGCACAGAGCCACCTGAAGGAGCAACAACCGCAAGCGCGTGCGCACGAATAGCAGGTAAGCGCGCCCGCTCAAAGGTGCCCGGACACGCGCTCAACTCCGACAAACAGCCTGCTTGCTCAGCTCACCCCGCGTCCGCAACTCTACATTATATGCAAATGAGCCGTGCTCCCAACTAATCAAAGATTGGCCTTTTTCATCCAATCAAATAATTCCTTCCAAATACACAAAGTTTATTCATACTCTCAGACTCACTAAAATTTCAGCAGAGCCGCGATCGAAGACACAGAGCCGAGCGCTAGCAGTTTGTCAGAGTTGAGCGCGAGCCTGAGGAACCCATGAGTGAGCGTGCCTGAGATTCACACACACACGCCCACAACCATTGCTCCCCCAGAAACCTCCGCGCCCGCAAACCTGGCGGCACAAAAAACACGCCACACTGAGTTACTGTCCTCAGTACTGCAAAAAAGCATTTCAGTATTTGACAATTCTGTTAAATTTGTGTTTGTACTGTATGTTTGCACATAATAGGGAATGTTGTTCAAATAACAATATCTGTGGAAAAAGTTAAAAAAATCCAAAGTAACTAAATGTGTAATGGCGTAAGTACTTGGTATCGGTATCAGTGAGTACTCAAATGCAAGTACTCGTACACTACTCATTTTGGAAAAAAGTGGTATCGTTGCATCTCTATCGAATACCATTGGGTATGAATAGAAATGAATGACTATGACTAAAACTATGACTGCTGGTCCACTGTGTTTTTAGTTTAAAATTACATTTACCTCAAAATTAGTGAGGAGAGCGTATCAGAGCATTTTATCTTCAATTCAGACTCTTTTTATCACCTTGCAGACTGTGTTGGGGGTAAGCAACAGCCCAATGCACATGGACAATTGTTTCATTCATACTACACATGTAGACTACAGTGGAACAGCTTCTGAGACCTCTTTAAATGCAACAATCTTATTCAATCAACTTTGGAAAAATTTTAAATAAACCTCCAAGAATTTGGGGGAGATCGTAACGGTTCATGTAGGGAAAACTTTTCCTCTTGTGTAGGGAACATTGGGAATCTACCATGTTGTAGATTCTGTTCCCTCACCTTATTCCAATGGAAACAACTCTACATTTTTAATATTCAAACCTAAATACAATTTCTCTTTACAACCAGAGGTACTAACCAAAGTGCCTCAAATGAGCTAAAAAAAATCCAATGAACCAAAACTGATGAACCACTATAGGACATTCATCTCCATTGTTGTTAAGTGTATACTTATAAACACTCTGCCTGTTCATAAAAACATCACCATCTGTGTTTCAGCAAGAAAACACTTGAACCTCCCATTGGAAAATTGCTGCTATGACTAATAAGTTTCATCTGGCAACAAGTTATCCAACCATGACTGATGTGGTGAGCTTTAGCTGGCGCTAATCAGTTTTGTTTTGTGATTAATCATTAAATAAGCCCTTAAAAGGCTTGTTTAAGCAAACATCTCCTATTAAAAAGCAACACTGGGATGTTTTGTGAAAATCTAGCTACAGTATAAACAGCGCTGCACAAGGCAATAAAAGGATATGACTTTTTCATTTACCAACCTGTAAAGAAGGTTTGTCAGGGTAAGACATCCAATATCTGCAGTCCAGTCAAGATCAGATTGGTTAACTCATAATAGAGTTGCATTAACTTGCAAAAGTATTCACCCCTCTTAAAAAAAACCACATTGAAAACTGCAAACAACATATAAAGTGTGTCAAATGAAAAAAAGAAAAACACATTTATATCTGAAATTTTTACTTAATTCCATGTGTATCCAAACATTCTTGTGATTTTGTTTCATATGACAACAACTCGACAGTTAAATGAGATACTCCAACAACAACATTTAATTTCCCTTTGGGATAAATAAAGTATGAATCTAATGCACGTGAATGGTAAGAGGAAAACATTAAGCGATAGATGTTCAACCAAAAAGCGTATTTTCATAGCGGTCAGTGTCACATGTGCGGAAATAAAAATAACTAAACACAAAGAAGCTTTAAAGAAATGTGTCCACCGAGCTTAAACAAACCTGCACTTCAGAACCAACTTGAATGACTTGCAGTGATGAAAGTGTAGTGAAGCTTTGCAAATTCATAATGGACTGATTCAAACCTGAAATTGAACGGAAGTTACGATAGCCCTGAATTTTTTATAAAATAAACTTGTAGCCAATCAGGTTCCATCTCTGATTCGCACTCATCGGCCCATGAACTCGTTTATTTATTCAGCCACAGTGTGCGGAATGTCACCTGTGATCCGTAACATATGAGCCACCCCATTTTCAGCAGCATACAAAATGTTCTCAAACACGGCAAATGACTTCCACTCGATGGTAAAAATGATTATTTCTGAAGAAAATGAACAAAAACGAACGAGTAAGATGTTCTATAAAAAAAGCACAATTTATTGACAAAATTGACATTTAGGTTTAATCTAAACTATATTTTGTTACATGCAGAAGAAACCTGAAAAAAAGCATTTTATTGGAAATAGTTCACGAATAGAACATGACAAGTTAAAAAGATTTTCAGTGACATTTTAAAACTGATGAAGAAATGCGGGAGAGATGAACTGATCTGAAGGAAGATGCTGTCCATTTGAACCAACAGAGCCCCAGAAATCACTTAGAGCCCAACAGGACTCTATCAACACTTCAAAAAGGCTTGCCCTGACTCATTTTATACCCCAGCGTGAGCTGCCCTGAAAGCCTGTGAGCCTTTTATTTAGAGGTTAGAGACTGGTGATCCACCAGGAACTCTGTCAAAAAAAGCCTCTTCAGAGCAGTTCTTCATCATTTAGGAACCATTTCTTTGGATAGATTGCAGAGCAAAGAACATCTGGTGGGGCAACATTATCATGGTGGAGCAAATGGTGCAGTTTTCTTCTTTGATTCTGCCTGTAGGTCTTTTTTTCTACAATTCCATTTAGTGCATAGTCCTTAAATTGATTTAATTTCATCTATTATTTCTATTTCTGGCATTTCCCTGCAGTATAGTCGTCTGATTTCCTTCTCTTTTTGGTGTAGAAGTTAAATCAGAGCTAGAAATGAACTGTTCTGTAGGCAATTTAAAGACAAGAGAAAGTGTTTCATAAGTAGTATCCTTTAAAACAACTTTAACTTTTTATAATAATGAATTAAACCATTTTAATCAAGCAGTACCTCTTATGTAGCATTACATTTTGTTCCTTAGAGACAAATATATTTCAATTACACAGCAAATGAAAAGTTCCTTTCATGTATTAAACGCTCACATCTTTACTTGTGTTTAAGAATCTTTAAGAAGATGGGCTTGCCTTCAGATTTTAGGACACCACTTTGAGTTGCATTGTGGGAGCTGTCACATCAAATTCCAACAGAAGTCTTTCCAAACATCTTTCACTTCTTTAGTTTTAATGTCACTCAGAGCTTCTTGTCAACAGCCAGAAATGATAACCGCATGTTGACAGTTTGCAATAAGCTTAAAACATTGTGAGTGGGTATCTCTCAATTTTCTACATAACGACAACAATATTCCTTATGTTTTGGTGGAATCTTGTATGTATTGGTAACACAGGAGTGCAATACAAATGTAAATATGAAAACTGTGTGGAAAAACACGAAAACTACTATTACAATTAAACTGGCCTGTTTGACAAACATTAGGAAAGTAGTGCTTTATTATTGATCAGTTGATATTCAAATGTATCTATTAAATTTAATATTTGTCCCAAAATGGATCTGCTTCACTTTGCCACCACGCCTCGCTTCCCGTCCAACTCATGACTTTCCCATTAAATTGCTGTGTAGTCCCTACATCCTGCGAAGGCGTTTTGGCAGGAAGAGAATTGTGTAGACAAATAAAAGAGCCCCAGGAAGTGAAAGTTGCTGCAGACACTTTTACAAAATAATCCTACACATATGAATCCTCACATGTAAAGCTATGTACCATGTATGTCAAATAAAATAATGCACTTTAAGAAACACATTTACTTGTGGATTTGGAATGTGGTGTAAACAAAAAAACAAGTCAACCTGACCTTTAACTACCTAGTAATGTCTTTAAATGTTGTTCGATATTTCTGCATTATTGTCTTTTGCTTTATAAAATGCATTAGTTCATCCTGCGGCAAGCTTCACAACGTATTGCTGCCACCTCCATGTGTAACAGTTGAGATGGTGTTCTCAGGCTTACCGTGTTTTTCTCCCTGATATCTCCCCTGGTTTCTGTTGACTTTTCCATTATGTCAAACAAGGAAGCTGTGTGATCCAGGTGTGACCTTCAAATCCATTCTCAGATTAGCCTCCAGGTTAACTCAGATGTGTAATGTTAATCTATTAGAATTGTCCAAATCCTCATTTGAGTTTTCCTTCATTGTTTAAAGGCACAGTAAATCTGGCATATTACCTTATTTTTAATCTGTCATTGTACAAACAGACAGGACAGTGGTCATTTTAACTGAACTAAAACACAAGATATTTACCCTGAATTGCTTTTAGGCGGTGAATAAAAAGAGGTTTATCTTATTATTTGGTGTATGTAAACTTGTGGTCTCCTACTGTGTTTTGTTACAACCAGTAAAAAAAGCTTGCTTCAAATCTAAACTAAAACTTTGACTATCGTTTCCTTATGTGAAGACACTGAATATGATGAGTAATTTAAACTTTAATAGCATTCCAATAGTTTGTGGGAGTCTCCGTCCTGCGATACAACCTGACAGCAACATCAATCTTTCAAATTCAGTTAATACTACAATCATTAGATGGATGTGTAGGTGGGTTTCAATTTGTTTTGAAGCCAGATATATAATTTTATTGTTTGAAAGTTGTGGCTACTGGCTAACTGAGCACCATAAATCACAGAGGTGCAGACTAAAATTACAGTGGATATGTAAATCACAGAAGCACTCAGAGCTGTGACCAAACCATCTTCCATTTCTGTTGTATATCGTTTATTACACCGAGACATATAAATTTAGAAGCCATATTCAGCTCTGTCAGAAAAAAACAATTCATTCCTCACCGCAAGCTTCTTTACATCTAAAACTGCAAGTGAGGAAAGCAATGAAAATTGGATAATAAAATGCACAGCTTTGGGAAAGCTAAAAGCCAAAGCAGATGCTTAATCCCTCTTCCAGTGGATCAGAGACAGATCTGCAGACAGTCAGATGCTGCTAACGTCTGATTAAGGGGCAGATGGTGGGTCTGAAACTTTGCGTCCCAGTTCTTCAAGCCCTTCCACCTCCGTTCGGTTCCTAGGAGTATCCACTTAATTAGCGAGCCCCGTAATGAGACCAGATCAAAGCTTGTTGTCGGTCAAAGAAAAAAACCTCCCAAAAACTGGCAAATTTTCTGAGACACAATCTCATTGTGAAGTGGGGCTAAGCATTTGTTGCCAAGTCTTTACAGTACATCACACAGAACCGTGAGCTTGCCAAACATGTTTGCTTGTGAATGCTTTTCTAGTTGGATGTTCTGCTCACATCACAGCATTGGGAAGCAACTTGAGGGGCAACCATCTTGGTACAAATGATCATTTAAGTTAAAAAACCTTAAATTATGCCGCCAATCCCAGTTGTTAAAAACCATAATTAATATGTGCATTTGTTATGAATTAGATTATGACACAATCCATTTCCATTCAGCTATCCATTGACAAAAACAGTGAGATTTCTTGTATACATGCCACCAAAAACAAAAACCTCCTTCTTTACATAATTTAAAGGTAGAAAAAATAAATAGACATTAACTATAAATCTCACTATTAAAAGGTTTTGTGGCTTTTATTGATCAGTGGCTTAACAGGAATAGTGATAGAACGAGCAGGGGAGGGCATGCTGTACATTGCCTAGGGTGGGAATTGAACATGGGACACCAGCATACTGCAGTCTCTTAGTTTATAGTGCTTGTTCTACCAATGAGCCATCTTATGCATGGAACTTACTTGTTCAAGAAGTGTACCGAAATAAAAGAAGATTTAATACAAACTGATTTTTTAGGAGCAAAGTGTGCTTAATGTTATCAAATTAGCTGAATCATAAATAAACCCAATTGCCATAAAGATGTGTTAATTTTAACTACAGATTGATCAACTATCGATCTAGAAATCTGACTACAAAACTGTAACAACAATTTCGGGACATCGGCCCTTCATTTACAAATAAAACAAACAGTGGGGGGAACACTGGGGAACCGGTCTGCCTATTTTACTCCAAGATAACTTCAACAGTTCTAAGAATGCTATAAAAGAACAAGAAACAAAATCTGAAAGACTGCATGTTAGTTACTGCAAGACAAACTAATATATGTTATTTAAATAAGATGATTCAACTAATTTAAAAATAAATAGGCGCTGTCCTTATCTTTTTTTATGTTTTTGGGGGGTGGGTGGTAGATCCCCTAGGATTGGTTTTTGCAAGCTCGAAAAGTGTGGGCAGCCCTGATGATTTTTTTTATGTGGATTTTAAGTTTTGCACGTCTATTACATGTTCCACATGTTAATAAAACATGGAACATATGAAGAAAATGGGAACCACATGTGAATGTAATGGGAAAATATGAAACCTGTCTGAAGCAATGGAACATTTTTTTATATATATATATATATATATATATATATATATATATATATATATATATATACAAACAATGCAGAATAACCCTTAATTTAACATACTAAGGAACATACTACAACATGCAGAATATGGAATAAAAAACTAAAACTTTCTTTGGAGCCGCATGATGGAAACGTATTCCAGGCCGTTCGACATATTGCACACACCAAAACAAACAAAACAAAATAAAATACCAATCCTAAGTAACACCGTCTGGAACCCATGCTTCAACTAGCAACTTTTAAAAATGAACAAATGAAGGTTTTGAAACACACCTGTAAGTTTTCAATTTACGTCCATGGACTACAAATACCTTATACGTTTCATTAATCATATCTATTTAAAAGAGCGGGCTTAAGATGCAAAGCTTGTCCTGTTGGCCCACCAATGCATCACCGTGCTTGCAAAGATACAAGAAAAATGCAATTTCCAGCCACTGAGCTTCTCATTTTCTGCCATTTGCCACCGAGCATAAGGTCACAGTGCATCATGCAGTGAACCTTTGCATCTGGGGAGGTGATTTGTTGTCGACAGTGCGGGTTATTACCGCCAGTTCGGATACTGTGATGAAGGCGGCGAGGAAGCTTAAGAAAGATATCGAGTTGAAGCGGGCGACAGAGTGAGAAATGCTGGGAGGGTGGGTAATAAAAAAAAAAAAAAAGAGGAAACGGAGTGCATGAAATTGAACTCAAAGCTTTAGAAGACTCATGAGAGAGAAGAGACAGTGGGATAGGAAGGAGGAAGATCTGGAGGCAGATTATGTAGGCTGAGAGAAACACTCGTAAAAGCAGAATGAATCAGTAAACTCTGTGAGCTACATGTCCTCTTACGTTACATAACAAATCAGGGAGTTGTCCAGTAGAAGTTCAACTAAGGAAAATAGTTCCTCAAAATTAACTTTTTTTTTGTCTTTATCACTTTGTAGCCATGCTCCTGTGGCCAATACATATGTAACCCAGCCAAGAGGTTTTGTTTTTACAGGGCATCCTAAAAAAGGGCTTTAATTCTTGTCACTTTTTTAAACATTTGTCGTTCTGAACTTTTACCATCTACAAGACAGCTATCAGTTTGTCTGATAAAAAAATAGTTATCATCTAAGACCACAGACAGAACAAAAGTTAGTTTCGACCAAAACATTTTTGCATTACTCCTTCTCCTTCGGCTCATTAGGTATCCTCTTAAACAGCAGCAGAGGTTTGCACCCTGTTAGTCTTGATGTTTATGGTCAGTTAAAGAGCTTGATTCCTTCATCTTTATTTACAGCTTGTGGTTCCAGAAATGTATTAACAAATAAGTGTGGCCGTATGTCTCTCTCCATTAACTCTCATTCCCTTGAAATACCTTTGGCAAAAGGCAACACCAGGAAAGACTATAAAGGTCACTGCAACAACTCATTAAAAAAGTTGGTCTCACTGATCAAGAAGTAATGGGGTGACCTCTGAGTTTGAGCGCAGCGTCAGATTAACAATGTTTCTTTGACTGCATTGCAACAAACTAAATGATTTATTTATTAACAGGGGCTGCCAACAGTAAGCTGTTGCTGTCTATTTGGAACATGAAATATAAAAAAACAGATGTGGATACTTTAATATTTCAGGTCCAGTTTTGTACATTATTGACAAAAACCTTGGGATGTCTGACTTTTAAGTAAAATTTAAGAAAAAAAAAAAATTTCCCACTACAAGAATATTTTATCAGGAAAGTAGAGCGGGGGCTGCACAGTGGCACAGTTGGAAGTGTTGGGGGGTGGGACTTTATGGGCCCCTTTTCCCCAACTGGTTCCAGTGCTGGTTCGGTGCTAGAGCCAGAGTAAGCACCGGTTCTTTGTGTTTCCACTGACCAAACTGGTTTAAATTGGTTCCAAACTGGTGTTTAGCTGGCCCAAACTCTTTTGTGGGTCAGAGAAACATGATGACGTCAGTGACTGGGGGCGGGGCCACGTAACAAGTATTAGCCGGAAAAGAGTGGCAGTTTTTAAACAACACTGGAGTTTCTTGTGCGACAACAGAAACTAAATGGACCTGAAGTCAAAGCAGCAGTGATGAGTGGAGGAGACAAAGTCCCTGCTCGAGGTATGGTCCTCCACCGAAGTTTAAAAAAACTTGAGGGGACTTCAAGGACCAAACCGGTGTTCCAATACATCCAGATGGCTGCATTAGCGTCTGAGCGAAGTGGTGAGCAAATTATTAACAAGATTAAAAAGTGTTGTTGTCTTGTGGCGGTTGGATTTGGCGATAAATCTACTGAGTAATGGTGACGTACGCATACGCATGGAGCAACGTAATGATGTAGCTTTCCGGCCAGCACCAGTGTGTGGAAAAAAAACGGTTCTTTGTCTGTTCTCACTTGGAACCAGCCGCGAATCGGCTCTAGCGCCAGCACAAAACTAGCCCTTGGTGGAAAAGGGGTATTGGAGGATTTTACACTTCCCTCTTTGTTCTTTTCAATGGGTCATTCGCCCTGTGCAAAGACTTAAAGGGGAAACTCTTTCCATTTAAACCTGCTGGGCGGTAAAATGATAAACTTCGAAGCAACACAAGTTCTATATGCATCCATAAACTCCCGTTCATCCTGTTTCTCCCTGACAAGAAGAAAAAAGACCTTAAACCTTTGAAACGACCTGTAGACTCAGATGGAAAGTAGGGCATCTATCTCAAAACATAAAATGGTGATTTTCTCATGTCAGTGTATTAAAACAAAAACCATGAACAGCGGAGGGAAAAACAAAAATATTAATATCTTGACCATCTGTTACAGCTCGACAACAATGTCTTGTGCTGTTCAAAAGTCAACTCTGAGGTGCTGCAGGTTGTTAAGATTCTGTGTTATTAAGTTATGAAGCCCCACATGGCAACTTGGCTAATCTCTGTGCAGACCTCTCCACTGAGGTACCCCAGTCTCCAGCAGTCGTCCTCTAATGATGTGACCTCCATGGGCTGAAACATTATTGTCCATAACGATCTTCATACAGAGACTAATAACTGAATGTAGTATGGGCTTGTCACTTTACTATTCATGAAGTGTTGGGTATTTCCTGCCAAAACTGTCACAACACCACCACACAGGGATCGTCTGGTGAGGACATAGCTCTCACTTTTACATCTCTAAGGTCATTAGGATTTAATTTAATGTGTCGATGTCGATTCAATTCCATTTTGAATCTGTAATTGAAACTATATTATTTTCATAGGTTTCATTTATTACTTTTTAAAATAATGTTTCTTCCCCACATGAATTACTATAACTTTATAATCTGCTTTAACCCTTCTACGGTATTAGGGTCAATTTGACCCATTTTAAATTTTTGCAAGAAGAAAAATGGTACTTATATAACTTTTTTTGACCTGAAATTCCATGGCCTTTGCTTATTTTCAATGATGAACATGTCCACCAAAAACATTTGTTTTTTTTAGCACACCTGCTAATATACCCACCACATTCACATCCTTCATGTGGTGTTAAATATATAAATACCTCCAAATCTAATTCTTTTGGCCATGTTAGTGGAGAATCTTGAACAAATATGGCCAAAAGAATTAGCTGTCAGAGGGCTTAGCCTCTAATATTTGAAGAAAGTCAGACTCAGAGTAATGTGGAAGAGGAAGATGTCTCAGAATATGAAATCAGTCACTTTTTCGATAAAAGTGACAGATTGTTGATGCTCCTGTTTGTAGAGTTTGTATTCAAAATAATAAATGTTGTCTCATTTCATTTTTTTTCCCAAGATATTCATGATTTATCACACCCAAGAGTTAAATATAGTGGATTTTAACATTAATTTTAACATTATGACAAAAACAGTAGTCACACTTCTATTGTTATTTATGTTATACTAAAGACAAATTGCAATAAATAAACATATGTTTTGTCTCAGTTGTTTGAAATTGGGTTAAAGACAATATAACTTAATGGTTTATGAAGTACAATTTTATTTTAGAGTTGTTTTTAAGACCCCAAATATGCCCCGGGTCAGTTTTACCCTAAGCACTCCAGAGGGGCACAAATGTTAATACAACATAAGGGTTAACAGTGTATTAATTTAAGTTTTTAAACCATGAAATATCTGAAAATAAGCATAAGGATATTTGTACTCCATAACGAATACAAAATATGAACTGTGTGTATTAAAACTGAAACCTAGCCAAGTGAAATAACTTACATCCTTTTTGAATAATCAATAGGGATAATTCAACAACATTGCCATTCGGAACCACACTCCTCAACAGTTGGTGGTGATAATGGACATAAAACAGCTGTTTGCCAATAAACTTGACATGAAGAAAGACTTCTACACAAGTCTTTAATGAGTTTTAGTTTAAACAATTATCCAAGTGGCTCAACTTGGCCAGTTAATAGAAATAAATTACAGGGTTTTCTGAATTGATATCGAACTGGAAAATACAACAACAGCAGTTCATTGATGAACCGAGGTCATTACCCACCTCTAATTGAGGGTTGTTATTTCTGCTCGCAGTAAATTAACTTTCATCAAAAAACCGCACTGGTGGGCCACTCTCTAGAGTAAATCCTCCTTGGCCGATGCAAGAGAACGTTTGTACCCTGCTGGTTCAGTCAGATGCTCTTGCAGGGCATCAAGGACTCATTGTGTCTATGGGAAAAGCATGATGAGGCGAACCTGTTTAAACACCCGGTTGTGACTGAACTGGAGATTTTATTAGTCGTTTCATAGATCTGACACCTTGTTGTGAATTTAGCCATTCTGCTCCTTGAGAGGGAACAGCAAGTTGTGCCAAAAATATTGAAACACTTACAAAATGGACATAAACATTACAAGGTTTAAAGAAGGCCACAATAGGTTATTATGTAAAGGTTCTAATGCATTTTTGGTTCAATCTGAAATGTAACATGAAAGACAAATAGTCATACGTTTCTGTAATAGTATATCATTGGTCTTAGGTAGTATAGAAGACAGCCCAGTTGGTGTTGTCTCTGCAGGGTTATTACTGTTGTCCAGCACTGTTGTTTCTTTAAAGAGTCATGCATTTCTTTTAAAATTGTCAGTAAACTGCGCCGTTTGTGCGACACTTTTAGTAACAGTGTTGGTATTTTTATTTTCTGAATATTACTTTAACACATCAACATTTTTTGTCTTGTTTGTTCAAAGGAAAGGGCAAATAAATAAAAATACCTTTATGGAAATTGAACACAAACCAAAGGATGCCTAAGGCTAACCACACTGTTTCTCCAGGAAACATCTACTGTATATTTTTAAAGAGTATGGCCAGGTTTGCTCCTTCCATTTAGTTGGGACCAGGTGGTAAAAACTGATAAGCAGCCATCGAACTAGGTGGAAATTCACATAATGTGATGTGCTTGGGGTAGAAGACTTACAAGCATAAATCATCTCCACCATTGCTGCTTTTACATGCATCGATTTAGCTCTTAGATTACAAAATGGGAAGACAATTATACCTGAAAGCAAGACATGGTTTTGTTTTGCTCTACAGCAAACTCTTTGAGCTTTTGTAAACCATACAAATATGCAGACAGTGCTGGAAGCTGATACCCTATTGTGCAATTGTAAAAACTGATAAAAAACTGTATGATCACCTTGGGAGGAGAACTGTGAAAACAGAAGACTGTACCACCTTTAGCAATTAACAGTACATTCATGTTGTGGTTTATGAATCCCAGATGTCACATTGCTTTCCATATAAGGTAAGACCCCATTTGTAGGATACTTTTTCTGTGATGCAAACAATGCCAACGTTATGCTTTTGCATTGCAGACACTTTAGAAGAGAATTGTATTTTCAAATTCATCCATATATTATGCAAAGACCTTAGCAAAGCCAAGTTATACATTTAACATTAGATTGTACATACTGGGCTTCAATATTTGTATATTATTTAAATCTCTCTCAAACTAGACAAATTGATTGTTCGTCTTTAACTTTCCATAAGAAATGGATGATTCCCTCCAAGCAAAAATCGTACAACTACATTTTCGAAAATGCCATCCTCCCATATCTTTATCCCTACAACAGAAACTCTGGAAAAAAGATGAGACATAGTGATGCATAATTTTTCCTTTAGTCTCCTGGCTCAAGAAAGCGAAAACAACATCATGGAACTGCTTTTAGTAACAAAATAAAACAAGGTCTCTTTTTTAGCAGAAGAAATAATTGAACAAGACAATTATATAATTAATTTTTGCTTTGTTACATATACAAAAAAACTATTATGGTTCATTATCTCACCCTAGCTGTTTTCTTAGTTCCGTTCTCAGGACTCAGCAGTGGATTAGTTGGACCATCATTATCGCAGATTCCACAATAAATATCGATGTCTAAGATGGTTGAAATTACATAATTTGTCTCTAACAGATATGTCGGATAACTTCTTTTTGTTGTTGTTAGCAAACCTGACTTTATCCTTCAGCTTTTGTTTGTTTTACAATACGTACTTGCAAACATTTATGATGTTATTAACAAGAGTATCTATGATTTTTTTTACCTTCTGACCTAAATGTATTTAAAATGGGGTTTAGTTCACACCAACTTCCTAAATTATGTGTTGGAAAGAAATCCATGAAATCCCAGAAAAAAGCTAAATAGTTTAAATTAGATACTTACCGCGGATCAGAATGGCCAAGTGAAAACAACTGAAATTAATAATCAAAAATAAGTTTATTTATATAGCTTTTTTTTTATTTTACAACACATTGTCTCAAGGCACTTAACTGTACAGTACCTTGAAAACCCATTCTACCTGAGCGAGATAGAGCTTTTTGCAACCAAGTATTGGCAAAAAAAACAAACAAACAAACAAACAGACAGACAGTGGTATATAAAGTACCTGAAAAAAGTAACTAAGTTAAAGTGGAAATACCACAACTGAAAAGGACTTTGGTAAAAGTTAAAGTCACCATTAAGAAAACTAGTTGAGTAAAAGTCTTAAGGTAGCTCACAATAAATGTACTTAAGCATCAAAAGTAAAAGCACGAGTATTTTATAGTATGCATGAAAAGAAACAAAACAACCCAAAATTATTCTCCCCTTGTCTTTTTTATTTCACTTTTTCAGGTGAACTGTCTTTCTTGCTAAATTTAGCAAGGTTGTCTGTTTGAGGGTGGAGGTCCCTGCTTCTGAAGCCCTCTTTCTTTTCTGTGAAGTCAGCTGCTCATACTTGTAGTGGATGTGCTCTCTACATGAAAAACACAAAAGTAAAATAAATAATATTAGTTTAAACGAAACCCAAGAGAAATTATTTATCAGTTACCATGACGAAAGGCCCGGATTGTCCCAACCAACTTCACCCTGGGGTCCCAATTGTGGGCATGTCCACCATTGATTTAAAAAAATATGTTGGTCAACTGTCAACTATATTTTTATTTTTAAAGCTACATATAATATAGCTAACTGCTACTTACTGTTATTAACTTGTCCGTAATGTTGGCTAACGAAAAGGCCAAACTGTTTGCTAAAACTATGTTTTACACATATTTATACTGTTCCTTTCACATGACATGACTTTGGCGGCATTTAACGTTACTTTCATTCACTTACTTCATGTGTTTTTTAAGTTTGGACGGGGATTTCTTGAATGTCTTTATCCCATGGCGCCCTGGAAGCCACACCATATTGTACGCTGTGCGTCTTCCGTGTCTCCCCCTGTGTTGCAATACTGTTGCTGCTCTCCGCCGCCCCACGCAGCCCACGGTTAACGTTAATCATGACAAGAGTATCGTAGGGGCTTCTTTCCTCCTCTCCGACCAGTGTGTTCAAGATAATTAATTGATTATTTTGATTTGTAACGAGTAACGAGGTGGCAAATGCCAAAGTCAGTAAAAGTATAGGTTGTGTGGTGAAGTAAAAGTAAAAGTCCAGATTATTGAAAAAAACTCAGGTAAAGTACAAATCATCAAAAAAAAACGTACGTAGTTTACCGAACTACACGTACTTTGTTACAATGCACCTCTCTCTGCAGATGTGCAACGCTAGTGCAGTCGTACTCTTTTTTTTTTTTTTCTTAACATTCTTGAAAAATAAAGAGGTCTGCAGCCTTTACAGTTTAGAGAGCCATGTTCTCCTCAGTGCAGCTCAGTGCTGCAACATTTACATGGCCTTATGAAAAAAAGACAAGTTATCATTTTGATGAGATTAATATTTTTAATGAAAAAACAACATAAAAATGATATCAGAAAAGCACAGTTTCCAGCTTAAAGACAAAAAAAAACAAAAAAAAAACAGCAGGTTTTAGAAGAGACCAACATGATGTTATTATTTCTTTTTCTTTTAAAACAACTACTTTTACATCTTAGTCAAAGCTATAAGGAGCAATTTTTGCTCAAGAGCCACAGGTTACAAACCGCTGATCTATCACTTTGTAGTAGTCTGTCACATAAAATCAGCATAAAATACAGTGTCATTGGTTTTTTTTATGTGACCAATATGAATAGGCATACTTTTGCAAGTCTATATATATGCACCTATTCTTATGCACAATAGTTTCCCCTTTTGCCTGAGGTTAAATAGATTCATTAGTCAGAACCATCTGCCACCAAAGCATGATTGTAGCTGAAATGCATTGAGCCTATATAACGAGCATTAAGAATGTTACAAATGACCTTTTGAGTTAATAGAAGACTGGCACTTTATTATTCCAACTAAATTAGAGCCAATTATAAGGTTGGGGTCAATTAACTTTCCCTGCAGTTTTGAACCTTATCCCAGGGATTCATATGTGGTCTGCACCAAACATAAAGACTTACAGGAAGGTTAATAAAGACCCGTTCTTTTTATAGACCATTCATCTCTCAAATGCATCCCAAAAGGAGGAATAAATGTCATCTCGATTTGAATGAATGAACGGATTTCTGAGGAGTGCTGTTGGGGCAGAGCACGATACAGGTTGCTCATATTCAACCAGGGCGGTGCGCCAAAACAGTTAATGAAGATACGATGCCATCTGTCCTATATGTTGGTTGCCTCTTAGGTCTACAGTATAGCAGCTGGCTTTCAGCCCAAAGTTGGGGGGGGGGGGGCTAGACACTGGAAGCATGTGAAGTCTAAAGATTAGAAGGAAGGTACTTGTAAGTCATTTAATTTTAAAAAGAAAATGGGATTATAATGCACAAAAGAGTGGACACAAAACACATTTCACACAATGTGAGCCGATGCATTTTAGGTTCAGAGGTAGTAGGCGTATGGAAATGTGCTGTGCACACTGTATGGCTCAGCCAGCAGCACAGCATCGCTTGGCAGAATGCCCTGGGATGGGGGAATATGAGGGCACGCCCACAGGAATATGTGTCATGTGGAATACGATGAAGGTTATTCCAATAATGGGAAATAGGAAATATAATCAAGACACTCTAACCTAGTTATTTTTCCATAGGGCCTAATTAGAGTGATTGAATATGCCACATGGCAAAGGTCCAAATTAGTATTTCCTTGGGACCAACATACTTGTCACCTTCTTTGTAATATCTGTGCTTTCATAAAATAAAGGAATATGCTGTTGAGAAACAAATAGATATACGACTAATTAATCTCCATTAGAAAACCTACTGGACCTAAAGATCATATCTTGGCAATGGTGAAGAAGGTTGTTGGTTGCTAATGCTACTCTTACATACAAACTATACAGTGTGTAATTGATAAATAAAGCTGCCGTTAAGGGCAAGAAGAAACAATAAAGCAAGTGAATAATATTAAACATATGCATCCATCTGTTTTACAGGCGTAAACTTAAAAGAGTTTGGGTTCACTGTATATAATGATTCTCAGCTGAAATCAGATGTTTTATTGAGATCTTTCATACCTCTAATTAAATGAGACTGCCATTAGACTTTTGTGTAAACTGTTACTACCCCAAAGCGACCCAGTTGAACAGAAGAAGAACATAGATGTCACACTGCATCACAAAGTTTACAGAACAATTGATGCCACTGTCCCTGACTTTGCACTGTTAATATATGAAAAAAGCTATTGCCTTGTTATGCCAGGAAGTCTTCTGATGCTCTTAAATGAAAATGGGTTTTTATACACTGCACAATTCAAAATACTCTCAAATCTGTGCCACACAAATCTGAGATCGTAAATTGGCCTTAAAACTAGATGCTTCTTCAAAGATGCTTTTGGATGTTCTCCACTAGAGACTTCCATTCAAATGATTACATAAGAAGTATTTACGTTTGAATCTAAATAGTTTTCTTCCTCATATTTCGGTTACTTATCAGTAACTGTGGTGTATCCTGATTGCAATGAGACTGCTGAGAGTTATTTAGGAAGGAGTTCTAATAAGACTTTCTTGTGCTGCAGTTTAAAGAGCATCCTAATTTTCTTAAGCGTCTAGAATTTATGTCAGCAGCTAGATGTTTTTCTATCAGCACCTGAAAGTTGTGTGTGCAAAATAGAATGATTGCTTGCTTTTTGTGGGCAAGACAGCATCTAACTAGGTGCTTTCACCAGAATCTCTGCAACATAGCCATTTGGAAACTGACGGAACTTTGTCGGTAATGAGGATCTTTGCATAAAGGCTCGACCGACTGCTTTTTGGATCAAACATTGAGTCTATTCCTCGTTAATAAAAATCCAACTTGCCTGGTAATGAAGAGGTTGCTTTGATTTGCAATGCTTTGTGAAATGTGATCTTGCCAGAATAAATTTTTTACAGAAATCGAAAATGCTGCACATAAAAACATCTCGTTATTGATGTGTGCCTGAAGATTATCCCAAAGATACGGGAGAGAGGGTCTCTTTCATACATTTGTCAACTCCTCCGTGTTTCCTTTTTTTAATGTAGACCAAAATATTGTTTTTGTATATAAATCAATGGAGAGGACATTAGAAGTCTGTTAGATGTGTACTGTAAATATGCATAGGAGAATGGAATAAGAGAAGAGTAGGAAGAGGATTTACATAAAAAATTCAAAGCAGGACTCATTTAAGAAATCAAAAAGATCAAGCAATTGGAAGAAGGCAAGAAGTTGAGCTGAGCTAAATGTCAAACAAGGAGACATGTAGTGGCGTCTTGCCTGGTGTTGATCGATGGACTCTGGTGGGAGGGCAATTCTTCTTTTGTACTGGCAGGATCTGGCATGTAGAGAGCAGAAACAAGGAGGTAAAATACTAACGCCGATGTAACTCCCATTGTTACTTGAGACAGTCCAAGGGTTTGACCAGTTGAGATATTGCAAAGAGCCTGTAGAAATGGTCCTTTAAAAAAAATAAAAAAATTCTGTTTGACATTTATTTGAGCTTGTTTGAGGTAGCTTGCACAACAGCAGAAACAACCTTTAAATAAATGTCAAGTTTAAACATTAAAATTCAAGGGAAACATGAACTACATGAACCTTTTAGAAAAATCTGAGTGATCCATCTTGTGGATTTAAAATGTTTAACAGAAACAAGCTATTTGAGGCCTTTCTGTTCGATGGTTACATGTTTTGACTCAACCTGATCTTTTGCCTAATTTGGCTTTCTGTTTACGCAAAAAAAAAAAGGAAATTGTTGTATTTTTAAATCGATCATAGCTGTATGAAGGTGTTTCTGTCTCTGTGCTGGCCCATATATTCAGTCCATGTGAGCAACAAACCTCTCCATAAGAGTCCAGGAGAGCCTCCAGCCTCAGCAAGCTAAGACAGAAAATAGATTCATGATGGTATAGATGGCATGATTATATTTATCACTGTAATTATGAGATTAAATATATATATGTAAAAATTGGCCAATAAAAGTAGATTGAACTTTTTTAAAGACAGGTCTTTTGACCATCGTTACTTTAGTAGAAAACCTGGTCAGCCTAAGAAAACCATTACACCTGTTTTGTGTAGGTGTGCCACTGAACTGAAAAGGGGTAACCAAGGAAGATGGCTTCATGAGGAAAGAAGATTAGATGGAAATATCGAAGTAACAAGTTTAAGCTTGGGTATCAATTGGTTTTGAACAGAAACAAAGACCAAAAACACACTGCCAAAATGCTTTGTTGGGTTTTGTGATTGTGTGTGCTGGAGAGTGGCTTGGTTTCTTTGTGCTTACCTTCCACAGGGCTGGTGCTCGTTATCCTCCAATCAGGGAGGCTTAAGAGGAACAGTTGCCTTGAGGCTGATGCCAGGAATACATAGATAACTCTTATAATCATGTTCAGATTTATACAGATGCATCAAAACATCAGACAGGAAAAAAGGAATAGCAATAATCGTACCAGAGTTAAACATAAAACAAGCTAAAAGAATCACAAATGGATTATCAGTATCCACTGTTGAAATGTTAGCATTATTATTAGCAGTGCAGTGGGTAGAAGAATTCAGACTATTGAAAACAATAGTCTGTTCAGATTCAAGATTCAGCTCTCATAAGTTCTCAGAATAATCATTCAGAAAGCAGGCCAGACATATTATTAGAGATATAACAAATATTATTTAGAATAAAGATGATGGGATTAGAAATTACATTCATATGGTTACCAGCACACATCGGAGTGGAGGGAAATGAAGCAGCAGACAAGGCAACGAAAAGAGCAACAACGGGACAAATCAACTTTACAATAACGACTAGTAAATAAGAAGCAAAAAGTATAATCAAAGAAAAACTAAAGGAAAGGTGGCAGAAGGAATGGAATGAAGAAAGAAAAGAAAGATGGTTTTATAATATTCAAAGGACAGTGGGAGAAATGAGAGCAACAAGGAGAAATAGAAATGAATAAAGATTAATAACAAGATTAAGATTGGGACACACCGGATTTAACAGCTCACTATTTAGGATAAAAAAAATATGAAACCGGAAAATTTAATTATTGTGGAGTAGCAGAAACAATTAATTTTAATATGTAAAAGATATGAGCAACAGAGAAAATATATGATGGAGGAATTTAGAAGAAACAAAGAAAAATTTAACATAATATACTTGCTACAGAAAGATATAGGAAACAAAAGTATTCAAATTTTAAATAGATTTTAAAACAAGTTAATTAACAGGGTATGATTATGGAAATTGAGTTTTTTTTTGTTTGTTTAAGTATTATTTATTAATTGATATATGAAGGTACAGGGAAGGAACAGGAAACGAGAGGTATGCGGATATTATATAGGTAAATAGTCAGAACACACAAGATGGAAAGCAATAAGTATTTTCACCCACGCTCCATTCCAGTAGGTGGCGGTCATGTACACCAAAGGTTGCTAGCCAACTGCCCAAAAAAATGCATGAAGAAGAAGAAGGCTAATGCCAGTTGGTTCCACATCCATGTTTGGTGAAGAAATTGAAATGTAGCTATTTACGCTTGGACGGGAACACTCAAGGTCAGGATTCCAATCTAGGACCTTCTTGCTGTAAGGCAATATTTTCTCTCAACTGCACTACAGTGCAGCCATGAAAAAGCAGTGTTTCAGCTGCTCTCTACAAGCAATAACATGGACTAATGACTGGGGAAAGCTATACTAGAGTGGAAAGAACAACATATGTTAACCCATATTACAGTTTTGAAATCCATTTGGATTAAAATTGGCCATTAGTTCTAAAACCTAGTGGAACGATAAAAAGAACAGAACATTTGATTTTACCCCCAGCATGAAGCAAAGAAAAAGACGGAATGTTTAGCAGTTAAAACATCAGTGGTGTGAGATCCTGAGTAAATTCTATACAGTTCTCTCCATGGCTTCATAGATTTACTTCAAACTCTGAAGTGTCAGCTCTTGGCAGGCCGATGCGTCCAATTAGGAGAGACTCGGTGAGACATATAAATATTGCATTAAAGAGTTTTTGTTCTTTGTGATGAGGGGTAGCACTTGAATTGATGCATAAAAGCAAACCAGCATGCTGCTTATTTACCAAGGACGTTTTGTTAGTGTTTTACCCATCACTGCTTTTATCTCATTTCTATTGTCTCTCAAGAAGTTCTGATAAAACAGCCGAACCCTATGGATGAACTAGATGGCGTGTAACCACACACTTGGCTGATTATTTATCTGTGTGTTCTCTATAGCTTTCCTTGTTGCAAACATCTTCATATCTTCCTTAGATCCATGAAGCAGAAATGAGGCAGGGAAATGTAAAAGATGAATTTGTAACGCGTCTAAAAGATCGGAAAGAAAAACATTCATACATATTTCACAGAGCACACAGAGGCATCCATGTGGGGACATCATTCAGCAGTTTGGTTCAGTTTGATGATCATGAGTGATGAGAGTTTTCAAAAGAAGAAAAACAAAACTTTCAAAATATATCTAAATGGATGAATGGAAACTATGGAAAAGGATAAATGATGGATTGAAAAGGCTAGGATTAGTGTCTTCACCAGAATTTTTAGGGGAAAAAAACCTCAACTAAAAATATTTAAATATTTTGAAATAAGTTTCATGTGTAACTTATGACTATGAAGCAGGTCTTTCAAGTCCTCTAAATTCTCCGTGGATCAAACATTTTGTCTGAGACCTAAAAACATGTTACCTAAAACCTGCTGCCAGGGTAGATGCACGTTTTAAGGATGATGTGGCAACCAGTATGCGAAAGAAACCAGCATCTTAAGAAGAAAAATGGATTTGGATCTCCAACAACCCCCACCACATAATCCATAAACAAAGGAAATTTCAAAAGAAAAAGATGTCCCCCCCCCGGGGAACAACACAACGAAGAAGATCATCAATGTATAGTCATGTCGGTGTTTATTTGTAGTATTTGATTTGTTCGGATAGAAAATTCTGCTCTCATCTAGAAACCGTAAGCACGGTATGCAAAAGACTTCACTTTTACTAGTAGAAGTTTAGGGATATAAAAATCTCAATAATTCACGCAACTTCAATTGCCAAAAACAAAACAAAAGGGAGATTTTAGAATGGCCAAGTTAAAGTTCAGATCTACAACTCATTGAAATGATGATGGGAACACTATTCACCTGAATAAAGTAAAAATCATGAAAAGAAACGTTTGCCATTAGCTTAACTTAACTCCAGCTGTTGCGGCTGAGAGTGGCACAACCTTTTTTTAGGTTGCATATTACTCTGATTGGGGCTAAGAACATTATCAATGTTCTAAAAGACAATCAAAATTATAAGGCAAACATATTTGTATTACTGTAACCAATGCAGCAAAAGTGAAAGAATTTCTTCAACCTGAAGCTGAGAACCCTGGACTCTAGAATAATCAATAAGTCTATAATTTCCCAGCAGGAGTGTGAGGTATTTAGTGTGTTACCAACAATTTTCGTCAGTGATAGATATACTACACAGACGTCGGGATTTCTGAATTATTTGCATTCAAAAGATGAGGTGAAGGGTGATTTAATGGAGCAGTGAGATGAGAGTTTAATCATGTCATCCTTCATATGCAAAATATTTCAGACATTTGAGGATAAGGTCACCCATAAAGGGCCTTAACTTATACACTTCTCATTATGAGAGGGCGATGCAGCTCTTGGTCACAAACAGTACTCATTGATTCGATATTACGCAAAATGTGTGTTTTCATAGTAAGTCTAAAATGCAAAATGTGTTATTATATCTATTTAGAAAATAGAATACCTCAGTGTTTGATGAGAAAATTAAAGTGGAGGAAAAATGTTTTTCAAACAAGAAGTATAGAGAAATAACATTTTTGGTGTATCTGTATAGCCTTAACATGCAATATTTATTTTTTTGTATTGGTCTAAAGCTGGGGTGCCCACAATTTTCCAACACAGCACAAAGAAAAGAAAGAAAAAAATAGATCTAAACATGTGGTTCGATATTGTTCCTTTATTCAAAGGTTATACACCTTGACTTTATTGTCAATACACTTGAAGAAACACTTTTTACAGTTGTTGAACGAACACCTTGTAAAGAATAATTGTAACCCACCTCATGTTAGTACTTTCTTTTCCTAGTGTATTAAAAATTTGTATTAATAGGGGATGCATATCTTACTCAATAATGTGAGTCTGTTCCATGGCATCTGAGGCTGGTTTTCAAGCTTTGGCAGGACAGAGAAGGACATGTTTAGAAATAATATGGTTATGTCCACAGCAGTGCAAGCATTGGTCTTATCTGTTGTTGTAAAGGTAAAGAAAGCACTAACCCAAAAATAAACATTTACAATTTAGCAGTTACTCTTTAATATAACACATATAATTAAGGTGGATCATAATCAAAGAGTGAAATCCCAGATTAAGGCAGCTCCAATGAGCTTCTTCTGCAGGGTTCCTGGACTTAGGTATAAGACAACAAGGTCCATCGTCCAGAATAAACTTGGTTTAGAGCTGCTGGTGATTATTATTATTATTATTATTATTGTTGTTGTTGTTGTATTCAGTGAGATTTTCTATAGTATTTTAAAGCTTTTGTAGACATTTCCCATTTGGAGGATACTCAAAAATTATCTTAAATTCTTAAGCTAACCTTTTTTTAGCTTAGACTTACATTTTAACTATCCAAATGGATAGTGGTGGATTGGTGCTCCATCTGTGGGATACTTATTGCTGTAGACAACATTTAACTTTCGACGGTTGAGTTGGACCAAGATGAACATATTTCTCATTGACAGAACAAAACTTTTATCAGGTCAGTCTTGTGATCCACTCTGTAGATCACACAGGTTCAAACTGTCCTCACATATCCACATATCAAATCTGTAACTGTGCTGAAGCAGACCATCTGTCTGCCGTTGAAATTCTGGGAACATCAGAAAGGGACTGACAGAACTTTTCAATTGTGTTTGATCCATCTAAAGCCTGTCGAAGCATGTGTTAGGGGGGGGTTTAGAAAGGGGCTTCTCTGTAAAACTTTGTATAACCTGAAAAAAGACAACTACTTACTTTACCTGTTAGAGCTGCAGAGTCAGTTTAATGTTTGAGCTCAATTTATCTCACTTTGATGGACCATAGTGTTACATACAGATAGGGGCTGAACTCTCCTCTAGGTTCAAGGTTCAATCTGTGTCAATCCAGATCTCTGCTGAGATACTGTGAGATACCCTTTCTTGGATTAGGTAGTGGGACCTTTGTCAAATTAGAACACTGTCACGATCTTGGCAGCTAGGGTGGCCTGTTTATTATTAATTCTGCGTACAGTCTGATTGACCACACCCACCCATTATTGATTATTGTTTACACCTGATTATCGGCTATATAGCCAGCCTGTATTCCCCAGTCCAGCTGCCAGAGCATTGGAAAGGATTGGTAAATAGATGTCCGGCGTTTCCTGTTTGAATGATAGTATTTTACACTTGTTCCTGTTTCGCAGATTATCCTGCCTTGCCTTGCCCCCTGGACACTTCGCTATTCTAAGTAGTCATGACCTTGACCTTCTTTTGTTATTTTTGGATTCTGATCACGTCTGACCCCTCGACTTGTTTACATTTTTCTGCTGTTACGGATGAAACAGTTTCTGCTCATTGATCACAATTTCTGCCAAGCCTCTGCATTTTGTATTTTCTGCCTTTTTTTTGGCCATTGTTAAGAAATACACTTGCAAGAATGTGGAAAACCACAAATTGCTAACTTTAACTAAGTAACGTTTCTTATTCATTTTAATATCATTATTAATATCATTAAAATCATTATATGTCAATTACGTTCTTGCACACAAAACTCTTGTTTTTATGTGAGTATGAATCTAAAAGCTGTGACTGCAAAGTCTTGTGAATACAAGTAATTTCTACGATTACAAAGTCTTCCTTTTTCTGTGGATACAAATTCAACTTTGAGGGTAGGAATAAAAAATTGTTAAAATGACGTCCCATGGCGGAGTTATTAATCTGCAATCACAACTTGTTTATTTTCTTGTTTTTGCTCATATAACAAAAACTAACGTAACATTGGAAAAACTCCAACTATGTCCTGATATGTTAAAGAGTATTAGTAAAAAGTTCTGATCCTGCATATTAGTGGATACAGGTCCATTTAAACACTAGTAATATTGCTACAAAAATAGCATGAATGTAAAAGTGATCAAGAATTACCTATTGCATAGGTGATGTGCATGCTGTTAAAACAGCAATAAACTGGAGTTTTCTCTATGAGTTTAATGGAGGTGTTTTTACATCAAAACATAAAAATATGGTTAACCTTTCAGCTTTCAGATAGCTGTTGTTCATATGCTTCTTACGTAGGATAAGAAAAACATAGCTCCTTAACATACATCAGAGTGTTGATAAAAAGCTGGAAACTGCATTATTTCTTTTTTCTCCGCCTGCCCTTCGAAGCTTGGTGTTTTTTTTCTATCAACTCAAACCCTCCCTTTTTGCTGCTATCTCTGTCCTTTGCCTGGGAAAGAAAATGGAGTTGTTGGCCCAGTGCCACACTTGACACTCCAACCTTAATCTGATTAATTTTTTTAATTTATATAAGTGAGCTGGGAGATAGACAAACAGAGGCTGTTGCCTTTCCTGAGTTTGGATCTAACGCACATGCGCTGATTTGCAGACTTTGCGCAAAGATCGTCACACTGGCCATGTCATGAAAGGGTAACTGTGTGTGTGTTTGTGTGTGAATAAAAAAGATTTTTTGACAGCAGACAAGAAGATTGAGACGGAGTGGAGTAAACACAAGGTCAAAGATGAAAAACGTGAGAGCAAATAGTGAGGGCGAGAGGTGAAGTGAGGAGAAAGTGAAGTAAGAGACAACAAAAAGGGTGAAGATGGGAGGAGACATGCTGTAAGGCAGGAGAGCTGGGTGGGGAAGAAAAAAATGATGCCGATAGAGGGAGAGTAAACTGAAACAAGTTGGTAAAACCTCTAGAAGACATAAGTTGAAAAGAGAGGAAAATAAATTGATACAAGTCCCACAACTTGATTAAGAAAAAAAGTATTTAAAAAAAGTCTTCTCCACTAGCTCTACTGCCTTAATGTAAAAACATGATCAAAGTACTGTTTCTGCATTAGCATAACTGTGTTGAGGTTTTTCCGGAACAGCGTCTCTCTTTTTCTTTAAATTTATACTCGGACCAAAAGCTTTCCATTTATGGCTTTTTATGTTCCATCCAATTTTTGAATATTGTGATTTACTTACAAACCATTGCAGCTTCATACAACCACGCACATACGAAACCCATTGTTGGTTATGTCAGAAAGGGTTTTAAATGACTCGAGCAGAGGTGGAGTTGAGTGATAAATAATTTATTGCAGGAATGATGAGTGAACAGAACACGAAAGGAACCACACAGGGAACAACAGACAACGGAACACAGCGTGATGGGAACTAAAAGCGCGGAAGCGGAACTAAAAATGAACAACAACAAGCGGGGAAACAATAAACACCG
>JAVLVB010000968.1:1638553-1643553 GCA_032876305.1 Orestias chungarensis
CTAGGAGCAACGAGAAATAGCAGGGGAAATTAACAGACGATCCAGCGGTGAGTGTGTGAATGAATGTGGCTTAAGTAGTGAGAACCGGGGTGTGATTGGTTGAGAAGAGGAGTGAATTATTGCAGACAGCTGTGAATGAAGGCGGAGTGACGAGACACAGGGAGGAAACGGAACCAGACAAAACACACATCATGACAGGTTATAATGGCAATTTAAGTATATTTACTTTTAAGTAATTCCTTTAAAATCCATTAAACAGATGCATTCAATAATTTCCTGTAACAGGAAGGATTAAAACTTACTATTATTTGCCACAAATTTTATCATCAGGAATGAAAGTCGAGTAAACTTGTATCTGAAATAAGAGACAACTTAGACTACTATGTCAATAGACAAATGATCACCTTAGCTTCAACTTAAATAGTAAATGGCAAGTAAGTTCAAACATTAAACATCAAATAACCATTTGTAAACAACATAACGTTATCAATCACATAAATGTGTTGATACATTTACATATGAAAATACCTGATAAGCAATCATTAACAACTTGTTATTACCAACATTCATCACAAGGTCATCAATCTAAAGAACCACAGTTAACTGTTACATCTATGGCGCAACTTATTTGTAGCCGGATCTTGGAAATTCCAACTACCGAGTCAGAGAACTCTGTAGGAATGACCCTCCCCAAAGTAAGACTTACCACTCAGAAAGTCCAACATTTTTTCGAATACCGATTCCAGGTCCACTTTGGCCACTACCCGCCTTGACATTAAAAGAGTGCAGCAAGGCAAATATACTTGAAAACCATATTATATCTACAAGACTACAAGACTTCTTAACACCAATTCTAAGGTTCAACTATTTAGAATTGTCCATATCCTGTCTTATACCTTATTTCTTAAAATCTACATTGAGTTACTTTGTACAGGAAGATTTCTGTTCCTATTTCCTTTTTGTGACTTTATTTCCAGCATGGAGGTCCTACATCTGACATAAATGGAATGCATCATTGGGTACACAAGACCCTCTTTAGCTCCCCAACTAGGTGTCTGATATAAACTTTGAACTAATTATGTCCAGCACAGAACAAATCAATAATACTAGGATATTTACTATGCTACGTTAAGTTATTTAGAGTCTCTTGCAACTTTTCAGTATTAATCTTCAACTTCCTGTTTTTTGGGAGACTAAAAACACAAGGGCACCATGTGTTTTATCAATTCAGCACCAGGGTGGGTGAGGATCCATGTTTATCATACACAGTTGACAGGGATGATATTGTAGGATACACATCTGCGAAGATCACATCTGGAGACTGCAGGGCAAGGAAAGCTGCTTAAAATACCAGGAGATTAGAAAAATAATCACTTGGCTTCCATAAAACTTAAAATGGCTTCTTCAGGCTAGTTTAAAAAAATAAAAATCCAAAATGTGAACCCAACTCAATAAATAAATGGTTCAGTAGGCCAGGAAATTTACCTTCTTTTATTTCCACCTCAGCCAGACTTAAATTCTATTGTAAACCTGCGTACATATCTCAAGAGTGGAGAGCCTAATTAAGAACTCTGAACTCCGGATGATCCAGGGTGATTCTGGTCATCGATTTCTCTCCCTGTTTGGTCAGCCATAATTGCCTCAGTGCACTAATTATTGGTGACCCTAGGCCATGTGCTCCTTTTAATAAGACTGACCTCACACAAAATTAAAACCTTGTTTAACCGATTAGAATGTAACAAGATTGTTGCAAAAAAAGAAAAGTTAACCTATAGCGTGAAGCCAGTTATGACGCTGCAATCTCTTTGGTGTATTTGATTTGTCATCTTATACATTGAGAGTTGTTTCAACGCTTCCTTACCACACTCTGTCCATCATATTTACAATACCATGAAACAAGTCCGACATGGACATTATTCCCAGGAGTGGTCATAGTGTCTAGGACCTTGCCACGAAGAATTACATTTTCTTGATAGAGTAGGCTTGTGTACCTTTATAATCAGTTTCAACCATGCTGAGCAGAATAACACAATTCTTAATTTCAATAATTGAACATCAGAATAAGGTCACTTCAGCAGCAGAACCCATATCAAGGGTTTTCTAAGCATTAAATGCCTTTTTTTAATGTTTTTGAAGTACTGTGAAGCCAGCCTACTGTGTGTTCTGTGAGGACACTGTGACAGGTCTAATCGGAGACACTAATATAAACGGAGCAAAAGAATACAAAGGTAGGCATTCTCCTCTAAAGCATATGGGTGTCTGCTCTGGTCTCCAAACATTTCTGTTAACTGGTGCCTTGTACTTTAGAACATAAAAAGAGGTTCAAAAGTGCAAACTTTGGTTCTAGTTCGGCACTGCTGCTCTAGCGTAAAGAATACAGTAATTCAATATTTCAATCATGGATTAGATTATTAAAAGACGACAACAGACAGAAATATAAAGATATAAGAAAAAAAAATCCAGACAATCCTGTTTTAAATATAAAACCTCTAACACTAATACATACAGTAGATCATGCCTATGTATGTTGTGGCAGGGTAAAGTAATAATTTGTTCACTTAACTTCCAAATGGAACCACAATCTCAGCACATGAAAATAATTTATGCACAGCAAAGCTTGCATGCAAACAGGAGGAGTTGAAATAAACCGTAGGTGTGGATCTGTGCCTAATTCAAATTTGGTTTAAAAATATTTTTTACCCACTCTGGGTTCATTGTTTAGTAATTACATTAACTTAAAGGTAGAAATAATTCGTAATATTTCTCAAAAACAGTGAAAGGTATAGTTAAATAAAAGTACTCCTATAAGTACATTCATTCTGAAAAAGTTAGTGAAGTACATGTAACTTTGAAAACCAAAAGTAACCACTATTTTCATGAGTCTTGTAATGAATGTTTCAAACACTCCAATATTTCATTAGTCATAATAAAAGCAACAAAGAAAAACCGCTCCTTACGGTTTGGGTGTCTAAGTTGGAGGCAGCACACAGGTATCAGTTGGCTAGAAGGTTTGAAAATCACCACCACTACCACTATAGTAAAAAATGATATTTTGATTTCTCGTTTCATGAAAATATATCTCACAAATACCTGTAGAATGAATCCTGGGGACTACTGATGCACATTCTTAAACGGAGGGGTATGTTTTCTTCTCTGTACAGTATGTGTCTCACTCTTTGCCTCTACATGCCAGCTTGTTTTTATGCATCACACATCTTCACCTTTTCCTCCTCTGACACTGTCTCAGTTGTAACCTCTCGCCTTTTGATTCTCTGATATGGAATGACAAACCAACCTGCAAGCACGTCCCTGCAGCATTTACCCTGACAGCTTTTATCTTAAATCAAAAAATTAAAATACAAAATAATGTTTTGTTTCCTCTTGCTATCTCTTTAATATGAATTAAAGTAAGCAAACTTTAATTAGGACTGAAACAGAGCTAAATTGCACACCTCTATGTTTCTAACATATGTCAAACCAAGCTAAGCTACACTTTAAAACCTTTCACAAATAATTAGAGCTGTTATTTTTCTAGGACGACAGTTTTACCTCTACAGAAACAAAAACTCAAATGTAAATACAGATGCTGTACTGGACTCACCTGGGTTGGGAGAGAAGACTAGATTAATATAGTGCTACTAGATGTTCATTTTACCTGTGGTTATATGACGACAATAGGTTGTGCTGAATTATTAGAATACATACAAGTACTCTTACTAGGATATTAGATCTATTAGTACCTTTATTATGAGACTATAGTGCAGAGACATAGTTTAATAATAAGAAATAGTTTAACATCCAAAACAAAGAGATCCCAATAAGTAAAACTTCTTTCTTTCAGGAAAATCAAAGACATTGCCCTCTGAACATGCTTCAGAAGAGTACATTTCCTACATTCACTTAGGCAATAGAGAACTCTTATATAATGTTATGTATTTTTAGAGAAAACAATCTAATAATTTTTAGTAGCTAGTTAACAAAGAACTGACAGTCCTCTCTTCAAAGTTCCAACTAATGCAATCCAGGGAAAAGAGGCAATGTTAAGAATTACGGTGGTTGCTAGACCAAGTTGCAGAGTCTGTTTAGTCTTTGTTGTTTTTAGGTGGCCTCCATCCCCCTTTTATGACGTAGTGCTTTCTTTTCTAAAGCTTTCTTAACCGTCTTCTTCTTCCAAATCTTTCCTGTACCCTCTAGCAAACGCAGCATGATACAGCCAGAAACACACATCTAAAATAACAGTGAGGTACTTGCGGGCATCCATGACCAGTTCACATTCAGCTGTGTGACTGCCAGGGCAAGTTTCTACAAGCATGCACGGAAAATGTGTTGCAGGGTTCCAAATGACAAAGTTGCCACCATTTTAGCTTCAGCCCCCGAAACACTACAATTAGATTTTGCCAAGAGAACTGAAAGGACTTTTTTGCCCTTAGTTTTGTATCTGTATTTAAGGGTTTTTCAGAAGAGGTTTTTTTACTGTTATTTGCTTTGAAGAAATTGATGGAACCACACGGTCATTTGCATCATCAGTGCCCCTTTGGTTTTTACTTAACAATATTGGTAAGATTCTCTGCTTCATTTCTCCCTGATTCACATTGCTCTATATCAAAGGGATGTTTTTGTTGTTGCTTGCAGAGCGATCTGCAAAATGCTTTCTTTTCTTGCTTTCCTGAATGCTAAACTATGCAATATAGAGTTTTCATTTCCTCAAAGAGCCCTACGGTGGCCTCCCTCTTTGCTCCATCCATTCATATTTTAGTCTAGCGTTACACTCCTCACTCTCAACTGAAGCTGCTTCTGTGCTGCAGGGAGTCTGATGTGTTCTGTTGTGGCTCTACCTCTCTTCTCTGCAAACATTCTGCCCTTTGAGCTGAGCGAGGGGAGCTTAGGAGTTGGAGCACCTGAGGAGAGGCAGGAACAACACAAAAGATGGCAGATGAGGGTGGCTGTTTGGAAATGGAGGGGACAGGAAAAGAAGACGCATTAAGGAAATGCTATGCTTC
>JAVLVB010000968.1:1649319-1674285 GCA_032876305.1 Orestias chungarensis
ATGCTTCCAGTGACGCTCTACAACTGCTGCTATAAACTCTTTTATTTCAGTATCCTGTGCTTCTAATTTAGCTTTCTGTCTTTTCAAACCCCCAGTCGGTCGTGGCAGATGGCTGCTTGTACTGAGCCTGGTTCTGCTGGAGGTTTCTTCCTGTTAAAGGGGAGTTTTTCCTCTCCACTGTCGCTACATGCATGCTCAGCATGAGGGATTGCTGTAAAGTCAACGACAACACAAGCCATTGTTTCTGCCTGCTGATTCCAGAGGAGTGAATGCTGCAAGTCAATGACTCGATGCAATCTGCTGGGGTTCCTTAGATTGGAAACTTTTTCAAATTGATTTGTTAGAATGTGTCTTTGATTTTAATTGATTTTCTGTGAAGTGCCTTGAGACGACACCTGTTGTTAATTGGCGCTATATAAATAAACTGATTCTTGAAACTGATTCTGGATGAGACTCTGGTAGCACTGGGCAGTTCTTTTAGCAACAGGATGCTGCACACCAAATGTGTGAAGGAGCATTATTGCAGGTCCTTCCTTCCTGTTGTGGTCAGACTTTACAACTAGCACTGCTCCAAGCTAAACTAAGGCACACAACGAACAAAAACGCACAATGAACCACTACAAACTTTTTTTTCGTAAATAAAATATACTTTTTTATTTTCATCTGTTTTTTATTTTTGTACATTCCTTGCTATCCTTTTCGATTCTGCAACCTGTGAATGCCACTGTTGGACTAATAAAGGATTATCTTATTTTATCTTATCTTATCTTATCATATCTTATCTTATCAAATCAAATAAATTCTATTCTTTATCAAAAATTTTTGCTTTTCTCTTTTGTTAATCACACTCTCATGGTCTGTGCTGTTTTGGGGTTTTTCCCTATTTATTCCCATGTTTCATGTTCTATTTTTGCCCCTATTTTAGTTACTTGTGTTCCACCTTGCTTCAATTTCTAGCTGCCTCCTGTTGTCACTTTCTGTCTCTCACTCTGCTTCCTTCCTTGTAATCATCTAACCTGCTTCTGCTTTGTTAATTAGGTTCTCCTCATTCCTCCACCTCTCTCTCTCCATCTTTGAAAGCTCCTCGACTCCCCATCCTCTCCACTGTATTTTTGTATCCCCTCCTGGGTTCTCCCGTGTTGCCTGCCATGCTCCCTGCGTTGTCCGCTGCTTATCTGGTCAGTCTCCTTGTGTCTGCTTTCCTCTCAATCAGCTTCCCTCCTCTCTTCTCTGTGCCACTTCTCCAACTAAGTGTTCTTTCCCTCTGCTGGCTGTGTTCCATCTGCTAATCTCTCCATCCATGTCTTTTGTTTTATCCTTAGTTATTTATGCCTCCATTAGTTCCTCAGTTTGTTTCCCCATTCGTCTTATTTGTAATCAGTTCTTTGTTCCTGTCAGCATTCATTCCTACAATAAATATACATTATCTCAAATCACTCCACCTCAGCTTGAATCCGTTTATTCAGTTCTTTACACATACATAGGCTCCTACAAACTCTTCTGATAAGGCCCAACATCCTTTATAAACATTAAGTATTAGTGTTAGTGGTTGTAATAATTTAGTTCACCATATTTTCTGACTCTTTAAAGGTACTTGAGGTAACTTACCTGTGGGTTGCATTTTTCTGTTTGTGAGGGCCACACCTGCAGCCACACAGTTGGTAACCCCACACACCAACGTTCTTTCACTTTCAGTTATACTTATCATGGACATCTGCAACTTTAGAAGACATGGGTTTCGTTTGTTTCTGTTTTGCACAATTAAAACACATTAGTTCTAATTGTACCTTACACATTTAATAAACTTTTGTATTTTCAACTCTGTTAAACACTTAACATTCTTTGTGTTGTCTTTTGCTGGTGCTGTGGGGGAGTGACCTAAACTGGGCTGAAGCAAGGCAATCAAATTGAAAGATTGGAGCATACCATCCTGAGTCCCACCAGGGGTAAACAATGTAATGTGTATTATTTTTTTATATATAAATGCTATGCTTTTGTGATTCTGTTATTGTTGATTTTGTTTAGTTTTCAGGCATTTAATTTTATTCTTTAATTAGCTGTCTTTCGCTACGTTTGTTAGTTTTATTAGTTATATTTGTTAGATGTTCCCCGTTCCCTTCTCTCCACTGTGTCAATCTGGTCTGATCAGCCAGTATTTAAGTCGACTTTGTTTGTTGTGTGTTAGGTCCGTTTGTCTGTTTGTTTTGAACAATTAGTTTGAGGTTTTGTTATGTGGAACCTTAGTATTTTTTAATTTAGTTTATCTTCTTTCTTTGACATCTTTTAAGGGCCCTGCAAATATTGTTTGCATTTTGTTATTTTTGGGAACATAAAACCAATTTCCTTGACAAACATTACTGTGTCCTCATGCTTAACTGGCTTGGTCCCTCAGACTGGTATAGATTTAACTTTTAAATCAGATGAGGTCTCAGCCTTTGGCAAAAAGTAAAAATTAACCTGTTTTATTGTATTATTAATCAATTATTGATTTATTATTGTTTCTTCACTTTATTATTATTTTATAGGTCCAGTGCACCAGTATTTTTGTCAGTGACCGCATATATAATAATGCTCTTTTATTAAAAACTACCAGTATTTGTTAATAAGGATCAAGCCTCGGAAGGAATGAAATATTTCAGAATCTCAAGTACCCTTTAATATTATTTAGGTGCATTTCTGTAGTCTAAGCCAGAAAATGACTTTTCAAATCGAAGGACATCTTAAAGATTAGGGCTAGGGTACCCATGATTTCCAGCTGGGCCAAGTTAACATTACTTGTTAAAAAACAGTGACAGTCACCATGGTTTAACAATATGATCATGTTGTATTGGAACAGTCCCAACCTGACGGTAAACACTTTTTGCTAGCAGCCATAGGAAAAACACCGTGGGACCCTGTAGCGAGCTGATTCTGACACAGCACCACTAGAATAATGGCAGCTGTAATCAGCTGTTCCACAATATCATTAAATAAAACTTTACAAAAATGATATCATGTATTTAAGCTTCTTTTTACATCATACAACATTTAAAAAAATGATTGTACTCTGCTTCATTTGAAGAGCTAGAGAAGTGGCATTGTGATGACATACTGAAGGGGAAGTGTCAAAAAAGAGTAGAGGCTTCTTAAAGAGAGAGGGCATCAGCCAAGGTTTTAATGCTAATTAAAATATCCTATATATAGTATATAGCATTATCATAACACCTGAATAAAAGGTTTTGCATTAATTGTGTCTATAACCGTAAAAAAGGTTGTAGTAATCTGTTTCAGTAAAATGAGAACATGCCAGCTGTTGGTTGTTTTATCATCAAAACGAATACTAAACGTGTGCTGCACAGTTATCAAATTTTTGTTTCAGTTTTTACATATATTCAGAAGTATATTTTGCAACCCTTTTTTCTCAGTGTATTTTTTTTAAATATCAAAGAATAACATAAGAATCAACTTTTAGTGATTCTTTCTTGAACATTAAATACTTTCAAAAGCTTCCTATATAAATAGCCAACCATATCTACCAAGAACAGACACCGTTAAATTAGATTAGCTTTATTAGATTATATTAGTTATTAAACATAAGACACAAAAGATTAAATAAATTCCACAATAACTCAAAGTTATGCAAATTATGTTGTTGGTTGTATCATCATTCCACCCACAACAAAGACAAAAGCATTATAAGTTACTGAGTGTATGAGAACATCTGATTGTAAATGTAGGCCAGAGCATGACGGGTAAATGATTCCTAAATATAATGTTTTGTTTTCAGAAGTTGTTAAAACTGTCATTCCATTTCAACTTGTTTTTAATGGAATGCTCCCCGTGGCTCCGTATGACAAAACACAAACTTTTAGTTATCTTATTTTCATGAAATTCAAAAATTGCTAAATACAGATAAACAATTGTTGCCATACTGGGCTTATTGTCAATGCATAAGGAAACAGCTTCATATTACCTTTTACCAATGAACCAACTACAATTTTTTTTAGCCATTTGAAACATTGATAAGGGGGAGGGTATTGAACATCCAGACTTTGTCCATGCATCTGTCTAAAGTTTGACACTCAACTAAAGGACCATTTCTAATAAAAGATGCTACCCTCAGAGGTACAGGGTTGTACAAAGTAGGGGAATTAAAGCCTTAAATTACAGCCTTTGTCAAAATCAAAAGTTTACTTTGTCAACCAACTTAGTCTAGTAGGTGTTGACTGACAAGACTTTTAGCACTCCTTCTACTAAAATAAAAAAAACTACATTTAAATCATTGCAACATAAATCCTTCAAATCATACATCTTTATTTTCTGGTAGTTTTTCTTTACCATTTTTCTAAATTCTCATTTATTACAGTAACCTCCTTAATATAGTGAACATGAACGTTAACCATGTCTACCATGACTGTTTTCATAGTCCATTTCATTCTGCACTACTCTATCTTGACAGGTTTAGCTGGGAAATGACCTGGAGTTGTGTAAAACATTTGCTTGATCTAAAATTACCCTCCCACACACACAAACTTTCTATAAACAAAACCAAACAAAAAGTTTTAAAAAAAGCCAAATCACATTGTGTTCAATCAAAAGCAATGAAAAATACATCTAAATTTACAAGGTGCCTCAAAGCCAGAACTTTACTTCATTGGGTTACGGTTAGGGTTAAAATAATTATCAGCCTGGTATTTCAGCCAGCGCTCTCTGGTAAGCCAGAAAACCTGTAATGCGAGGCAAAACAATCTCTTTTTCTTCAAATAAGAACAAGAAGGAGAATTCAAAAATTATAGAATTAGAACTTAAAATTAAAGAATTAGCGAATGCCAACGGTGCCTCTCAAGAAGAACATTTATTAAACAAAATAAGGAAAGCCAAATTGGGAATGCATGAAATATTAGATAACAAAACACAGTTTATGGTTCAAAGACTTTGGGGAATTTTGAACAAGGAAACAAATCTGGGAAATTTCTAGCAAACCATTTAAAAATGAATAAAGAGAAAGCAACTATCACGTCTATCAGAGACTCAACAGGATCTGTTACCCATGATCCTGATGCAATTAACTATATTTTTATGAATTTTTACAAACTTATACTCATCAAGCAGTGATCCATCAGATATAAAACTTGAAGAATTTCTTTTGGACATTAATCTTCCAAAATTACAACAAGAACAGGTCAAGATGTTAGACTCTCCTCTTTCAATTGGTGACCTCCATTAAGCCTTACTACAGTTTTCTGATAATAAAGCTCCAGGACCAGATGGTTTCCGAGCTGAGTTCTACAAGGAATTTTGGACTATACTAGCTCAAACATTCTATAGGACAATATCTGAAATCAAGGAGAAAAACAAACTTCCCTCAAATATGAATTCTGCTAATATTGTTTTGTTCCAGAAACCAGGGAAAGACTCTATACTCCCATCCAGTTACCATCCAATTTCCTTGATAAATGTAGATCTCAAAATAATCTCAAAGCTCTTGCCAGAAGACTGGAAAAAGTAGCACCTCATTTAATACATTCAGATCAAACAGGCTTCATAAAGGGAAGACAGTCTTTCACTAATATCCGCAGACTATTTAATATTCTACAATTTTCTACTCTTACTAACCTGGAAGCCATAATTGTATTATTAGATGCAGAAAAAGCATTTGATCGTGTAAAATGGAAATTCCTGTTTGCAGTGTTAGACAAATTTGGGTTTCACCATTTATAAACTGGATGAGAATTCTGTATAGCTCTCCAAATGCTTGTGTACGAACCAATGATCAAAATTCTCCAACCTTAAGTCTGCAGAGCGGCACCAGACAAGGGTGTCCACTGTCCCCTTCACTCTTTGCACTATTTATCGAACCCCTAGCAGCTGCAATCAGAGAAAGCAAAGATTTAAAAGGCATTCAGTCCAAAAATATTGAAAATAAGATAAGTCTATATGCGGATGATATGTTACTTTTCCTCCAGAATCCAATAGATTGCAATACATCTCACACTGGTTTAAAATAACTCTAACCCTTGAGATGACGAATGGATGTATAAACAACAAATATTCTGTGATAATCTGGAAATCTGTGATTCAATATTTATTAGCCTGAGCATTAAATATCATAAATGCTTTAAAAGCTTCAACATTAGCTCCTCTCTGACAGCCTGGTGGGAATTTCTTAAAATAACCAAATCCTCACTCTTTCCATGTAAATTCACCTTTCACTCTGTGCATCCCCCCCCCCAACCCTTCAGTCATGTTTAGCTTTAGAATGTATATGACACCTCAGCAATCAATAAATGGTTAACATACGGGAAGCAAGGTAGGCTTTATAAAGCCTCACTTGGAAAAGAAATCTGTTAAGCACAACTATGGCAGCCAGAAACTCATTCTACTAGCCATGATGCTGAACAGGACAAGGAAAAAAAATAAAATAAAGAACTTTACTTAATTTCCTCTGAGCTGCTGGAGTTCCAAAACCATTAACTGGATGTCCGAAAATATCCATGCATGTCTGAAATTTTAGATCATTTAATATTTTTAATGAGAAGATGCATAATACCCAATCCAGAGGTTCACGTAAAAGTTATAGACAGGTGTAAAAAATGCAATACAGAATAATAACTATCTATATACACCCCAATGTTTTTTGATTCATAAACACATAACAAAACCAATCAGGCAAAGATAACTTCGTATATTCCTACCATTTGCTTTCAAAACCACGCTTTTGCAAGTTTCTTGGTCTAATTCTGAATGAAAATTTTGTGTTAGGAAACTTCATAATTTATTTTATTTTTTTGTTGTTTTCTTTTTTCTTTTGGAGATTTCAAATATCCTCTAGTTCCATGGCTGAGAAAATTACGTTTATTGATGTTTTAGAGAGTGTTTTTTATTATAAAGACATTATCATCATATTCGTTGTCAATGGTGTGAAAATAAAAATATTATAGCTTATCGCAATAATTGTCCACCAACATTTGTCATTCTGACAGGCGTAAGAACTCTTCCACAGTTGGCTTTTTTAGTTTGTGGCTGCAGTTGTGGAACTTATTGAGTCCTAAACTCAAACTTGATTTATATCTATTTTTCTTAAAAAGTCAAATTTACAGTGACAAAATTCAGCATATGTTTATTTGATTTTTGTTTGGTTTAATTGTGTTAAATTGTGGATTTCTGTTTTTGTTTATGTAAAGGCCTTTCTAGGAACGAGCTTCGCAAATTACTCATGGCTTTGAGTACTCTGATATATTTTAGGTTATCTGTATATAGTTGTCCTTATCAAATGACCAAAACACAAATATAATATGAAACCAGATGGAGTCAGGAGTTAGAACCACTTTCGGGAATCTTTGTGCTGGTTGAGTGATGTGTGTTTTGGGGTTGATGTCGTCCCGTACTGTACATTTGGGAATATGAAGACCCCTTCTGTCATCTTATACCAGAATTTATTAATATAAGTTCATGTTTCTGAGCAATAAGTATGGGGGTCTTGACCAAACTGCTAACATTAAATGTGTAAAACTAACCCAGCCTTCACTGTTGCCTGCTCGCATTATTATTTTGCACCATCATCCAGCCTTATAATGAACAAACAGCTTTCTGCCACAGCTATGAATTTAATACATTTGACCTCACCAACATGCTATCGACCAATTTCTGTAAGTGAGATGATGTTATTAGACAATCCTAATACTGAGCATACGAAAACACTTTGGAAATGAAATGCTAGGTATTTACATTTGCAAAACCTATTTCTCTTCAAAAACATTTTCCCTTGTTTTTCCTTACAATAACTTTAGGTTTGGGCTGGTTTGAGGTCATAATGTATAAAACCAAGTGAATCTAACTGAGGTCTTAAATTTTAAACCCATCTCTGAAACTATGGCCATATTCTTATGAATAAAGGATTACATCCAACCTCTTATTAATAATTAATGATGACCTAGCATGCACAGAAACTAATAAGCAAAGCAAAGTTTGAGTTCCCATCTAAGAAACAATTTTGATTCTTTTGTCTGTAAATGTGAAAGTGTCTGTGTGTGTGTGTGTGTGTGTGTGTGTGTGTGTGTGTGTGTGTGTGTGTGTTTGTGTGTGTGTGTGCGCGCGCGCGCAAGTCTGGACAACTAAAAGGTTATATTTGCCATTTGTCTGGGTTTTGGGAGAGACACTGGGAACAATGTGGAGTCACTAGAATACTGATGGCCACAGTAGAGATTCTCAAACATTCACAGTCACAAAGACATGTGTTTATTGAGAGTTTATTTAAATGTCAGAGTGGCTGCTATCTCACTGGGATTTCACAGCTCAGGATGTTTGGGAAGAACTGGAATCCCTGTAAAAAAAATGGCAAAGCAAATTGAGGGGACCTGTATATATTCAGACATATTTATGCAACATTGTCCATAGCTGAAAAGCATGGATGGTTGCATATGTGTGTCAGTATAGTAGATGGAGGGGATACAAGGCCAACGCTATCATAACAACCTACTGTCCTGTCCTGGATTACATAAACAGGACATGTAACATATCAACTCAACTAGACCTCTAGCATTTTTTCGTGTGTACATAGAAACATTGGATTAATACATTTGCAGTTATATCTATAAGTGTGCATTATATTCAAACTTGTAGTAGATATGTACGTAAAAAACATTCTATTTTAACCAGATAAGAGTACTACATCACATGAAAATGCTACATAGCCTAAACAAAGATTCAATTTCTGTCCTGAAGCTAATTAGAGAGGAACTCAGTCAAAAGGTTCTTAATCTCAACCACGTCAGCAGTTCCTATAAATGCTAAAACAAGCAGTAACCATTAGTTACAAACACGAACATGCAAAAAATCAACAACTAATTTAATCACAACTAAATAATTCCATTAATCACATAATTTTAGATTTATAAGATTCGAAGTTATCGTACAAATCTGCTCTGCTGTGGTCAAGTATTTTAAGTGTTATAGATCCTTTTAATCATAGTTTTATTGTTCAGAAATGGCCAAGAAAAACAAGTCCTAATCCAGGTGAGCCAAATTCAAGGATTCAAGAAACTATATTTATTAACTTTAAACCTTTTATTGTTAAAATGGAAATGAAAATTACTTTGAAGAAAAAAATACAAATCTAAAGATAATCTCCTTCGAACATAAAGAAGTGATAAGTACCTTTTAGAAAAATGGCTTTATTAAGCTTTTGTTTTACTATCAAGCTTAGAAGTAAAGTGACAGTAAAGAATATTTTTACTGAAGGTAAAATTTATTTGTTTTCAGTATTAGGCCAAGACTCAATAAACCCATGACGCTTTAGCAATATTTCCTTAACTTTTATCATTTTCTTAATGGTGTGGTGCTGTATGGGCAGTCAGTGCTTTTTGCGGCAAAAAAAAAGCCTTTTTAGAGGAGTTTTTTCTTCTTTTTAATGAATACGCTTGACTCCCATGATGGAAGTTTGTTTAAAGATTTGCTGTAGATGCTCATGGTGCTAGGCAGGGATGTACTCCTGAAGCCCACTGTGTAACTGTGGTAATGTGGGCTCTTTTCCTTTTTTTTTGGTTTGTGTTCTTATATTATTTGGTTATATTTTGAAGTTATTTACTTTTCTCAGATTTATATTTTGAAGTTTTTTTTACTTTTCTTGGATTTAGCATGAGTTAAATGTTTGGGTTGTTTTGTTGCATGTTTCTGTTTGGTTGATTTGAGGTCGCGTGCCACGTACACCCGGAGACCCACCACTGCCGCGGCACAGGTTTTCTGCAACTAATTAAGCAGCTTGCAGACCAGGAAGGAAGATGGACGGTGAGTTAGACGGAGAAGCAGACGGGCCCGGGCTGGCTACGGGGGTTTGGAGTTGCAGGATGGCCGAAGCGGACAAGAAGGCTAGAGATGGGAGGACTGGTTCCCAGGGAGTACCACTCAACTGGTCGCCGTCGAGGAGTGGAGGTCGTCTGTAGGAGCGGGAGTGGCTGGATCGCTGCCGAGGTGCGCTGGGAACCGGAGGATCGGTCGGACAGAGCCAAAAGGAGTGGGAGCAGAAGAGGACCATACCCCCCACCTTCGGGCCTGCTAAGAATCTATGTTACAGACTTGATTATTGACTTTTCCATCAAGGACTGCCTAAGACTCTTTTTTAATTATTCATTTTTTTTAACATATTGGTGTCAATTTTTATTAGCCAGTCCTAAGATTCTGTTCACAGTTTTATTCACACTGTTCTTGCAGTTTTAATTATTAAGTTGACCACTCGGGTACCACATAACTGCACATATGAAGGAGCCTCTGATGAGACTCTGTTGTTTTTTAGCAATCTGATTGGGAGGACGGTGAGGGTTTTCTGTAACGTTCACCAATACAAAAAAACCATCCTTCTTTGCATACCAATCTCCAGAGGGTCTAGAGCATCAAGCTTGTTAGCTAGCAATCTCACACTGATGTTTTGTTGGAGGAGATGGCTTCATATTCATTATTCCTTATCTCTCCAAACTGCTCCCGCTCTGGATCCACTTCTCCTTTGGTCTTTTGGAATTTGTAGTTTCGGTAGAGGCATTCAGATCTTTTATAATGTAAATCTGCTGATCACATTGTAAACCAACTTGTTGCAATGGTTATGAATAAGAACAAATGTCCAAAACAAAAAAAATAATTAGCAAAAATCTCTCCAGCTGCACAGAGTTCAAAACTGAGAATGCTGGTCCAAAAAATGTATGTTCCTGCCAGATATTGAGAAATTCAAGATAAAAAAAAGATTATAACTAAATTAATAGAACCTTGTGAAAGGAAATTGTTTTGTATAAACAGATATGTATCCATGTATTTATTTATGTATTTCTTTGTAGAACGTAAGTAAAAAATTCAAAAGTACATGGATCTTGGGAAGCCGGAATAGCTGGATCTAGATGCATTAATACTATGTTATTGGCTGGCATTGGCCAAGCAGCACACACTCAAGTATTCATGTATTTCAGGTTATAATGGGATGCTTTGGTTCCTAACTCTCACAAATACAAGGCTCTACTGTATGTTTGTTATTTAATTTCCCTTTGGGATAAACATGTTATTTAATTTCCCTTTGGGATAAATAAATATTTTTGATTTGATTTGATTGATTTGATGTAGATTAATTCTAAAGAGGCTGATAATTATGTTAATTACCATCATTTTGTTCCTACAGCTAAGAAAATATGACATACAAGAATAATACATTAGAAAAATAAGAACAGAATCTTTACACAGAATTTTGGGGTTGTTAAAAATGATCTGCTTAAAGGCTATTTTAAAACTGTCTTTGTAATCTGACAACCTCATTCTAACACATATATATTAAAAATTAGTATATGTGTTTGCTACAGGAATTGTTTTTCTCTGCCTCAATTTTTCTCTCATATATCAATTTAGTCTTTTGTGGAAAGTAAAACACCTTGCTCTTCGTAGGTTCTAATTCAGATTATATCTTTGTTTCAATTTCAAAAATCTGAAATTGAAATGCTTCTCATGCTTTTATTGCTTTCAAAAACTAGAAGGAAGTGGTGGTAATCAAGAATTGCTGCATTGTATACTATCACTCTATGATGTGATAGTACACTAATTTTGGTATAAACAGGTCCGATATTTGAAAGGAATAGCGAGAGAAGCCAGACTAAAGAGGTAAATGTTCTATTGGGAGATAGAAAGCAGAACATTTGAACAAGAAGGGGAAATTAAAACTCTGCCATTGTGGCATTAGAAAAGGTGAGGCTCAAATGAAGTACGAATTAGCTCAGATGAAGAGCTTAGATCACAGCCGGGGTATGAAATGTAAACCAGACATCCTAGTGCAAGGCTCATAATTCCTATGTTAGAGACATTTTTATGCTCAGTCTGGTTTTAGGAAACTGGACATAATTTAAGAAATAATGAGTCTTTCCCTTCACAAACAAAGCAACAAAGCAGGTCATAACAAAACAAAATCCTACTTGGTCTAATATTATGATGCTAAATGAACTAACATGTTTCCGATAGAATCTAAAAACATTGTTAATTCACAAAAGGTAAAGAAAAATATTTGCCTGCACCGGTTGGGGCTGCATGATATATTGCAAACATATTACCTTCGCAATATTAGTGTGCGCAATATTCATATCATAACGGACTGTTTGGACTAGAACATTTTTACATGAGGTCAGAGGTCAGTGTTGCACTGATCAAAAATGACATCACCAAAGACGCTAAAGGTCACATACTGTAGAGCAGGGATCATAAATTGATAAGAAAATAGAAAATAGGAAAACTGACAGTTTATATCACCCTCCTTATATTTATCAAAATTATTCTAAGATTTTCAAACACCATTATTAATTACTCTGTCACAGAGACTAGACTCTATAAATTCATATTCAATAAATGTCATTATTATTGAAAAGTAAATTTATTTCATGGACTTCATCACTTGGTTAAATACATTATACTAAATATTTACATGAAAGTGGTTTTCAAATGCTTTCATTTCTGGTAACTACGAAGATATTCCACATACAACTAATAAAACCATTAGCTTTATTACATCACAACATTAAAATAAATAATACAGAAATGTGGGCTAAAAGTATTTATCATACCTGCTCAAAAGTTATTTTATTTATTAAGTTGTTATTTATTAAGTATATTTTAAATCTGACAAGAACTAACAATACAAATTGTATATACTTCTGAATATAAGTTTGAGTATTTCACTATCCTTCTAGTTAGAACAATTCTGAAGTTATATCAATACCTGATGCTGACGTCAACATTTTTTGCAATCCTCTACTGTTTTTTCTCATTATCACATACATATTTCTCAGTATGTTGCTGCCAAGAAAATAGGCTTAAGTTATTCACAAACCCAAGAAACGTCTTATTGTTTTGAAAGATACATGAACATGATTTATTGTAGATATGGGTTGTAGGGAACAAATTATCAGAATTGCAATGAAGCAATTCTGGTTATCTGTTCTCTAAGGGAGATCCATGCTTAAATACTGGGAGGGTGAATAGTGAAACCAAGGAATTTAACCAATTGGAAAACGGTTGTAGCTTTGTGTGATAATTGGGAAAGTAGACTGAGGGAGGGACAAAGAGAGAGAGAGAAAACAAGAGGAACTGGAGAACACAGGGAGGGAAAAGTACACAGAACATTAACACTCAACGGAGAGCATACAATATGCTGTGAGACCATGACAAGTTTATACCATCACATTTGATCTACTCAAAGTATTCTGTCATTAAGCATTCTTTAAACTCTTACACAGGCTTCCTCCAGTTCAAGACCGCCGTGAAGCTTCAGAGTTCATGCAGCTTCTGCAAGAAAAGGTCACCATTGTTGTCAATACGGCCAGCGTTGTTCTCTCCCAATGCTACTGTGGAGTAAAACCTCCATTTTTAATCGTTTTCTCTGTTGCCCATGTTGTGTTCATTCAAGTCACTTCTTGTGTCCTCATAGAAATTCAAACTATAAATCATGAAGTCAGTTGACAGGGTAATGTTGATAGCTCTGCTTTATTTGGTGAATCTTTGCCAAACCAGGAAGTATTCAACTTTCTTTCCTAAGTTGAAAATCAAAGAGCACTATCACCAGACAAAGTAGAGTTTAAACAACCTCCACATAAACAGTTTTAACCATAAAACTGAAACTGTAAAGTTGGTAGTTTTTCATTTCTGTTCATCTTTTTACAACTCAGGTTGTAATGTTGTTTAAACACATATAGTAGTATCGATTGTATTATATCAAAACTGGGTTTTTCTAGAAAAACTGATTTTCTTTAAATGGAAACTTACCAGGTAATTTTTATCAGGCTTTTAAAAGAACCTTAAATCCGTTTAATTTAAGTTTGATATAGTATGGTTAAAAGTTGCTTGTACTTCCAGCCTGATGTTTTACGAGCAACTGTATGACATAGGATAGAGATATTCCAACATTCTGACTCTGAAAGAGCTTTTCAACATGTACAATAAAGAACAGTTTCAATATAATGAAACAACTGAACAGTAATACTAATGTGCATGCTAAAAATTAAAACAAAGAGCTCTAAGGAAATAAGAAAATGGTCTTGAATATGCCTTGTCATTAGTTGAAATGTCAAACCAACTAACTCTGCATGGCATCAGCCATATGTGCTGCAGTCATAAGCACCAGCTGTAATCCATTCACACCATATGCTATGGTGCATAGCTTTGCAAAACTTCCACCATAATATTTAAATCTGAGTGATTGATAGCACCTGAATGCAGATAGTTTAAGACATCTGTGTTCATAGACTACCGGCATCTTCTGCTTCTCATCTATTCTCTAAAGCTGTTTTAATGCAAGAGCGTACCTTGCCGCATTCAGCTCTGAACATTTTCGAATCGTTTACCGTGACTTTTTACTTATCCATCACCAAGGCACACATGGAGACGGGACACATCTCTACGCAAAGTGTACAGGCTTAGGTTTCTTCTAATTAAAATATAGACAGATATGCAGTAACAGGCTGGAAAATGTGCATTTGCAAGTGAAGCTTGTGATCATTCATTTAACAGGGAGAATTTCTATCTTTAAATATTAATTTCAATACTTTCCCACTGTTGAATCATTTTCTACATAGAAGTAATGGAATCCATTATCAGCATTTGCTTCTAGATAAGTTTTACCTGTGGGAAACAGTAGTGAGATTGACAGTATGGAGAGTCATTAAATAAAGTTATGCTGGGCTGTACAATATGTTATTCTCCACCTTCCTGAACAGGATGCTGCTGATGCAGATAGATACTGTTTGCATGGTTCTGAGTGGATACCTGCATATTGAGATTTAGCCACTTTACAAAGCACATAACTACATGGCTAATGTGTTTCTTAATGTTTAAGCCTCCGTTTTCAGACAAATTGTCCACAGGAGGCACAAACACATTTGCTAAACAAGTCAGCAGCTAAATAACTCCAAATCAGCTTTTTCACCCCATTGTGAGGTATCATGGGAGCTGCTTATGATTTCAAAAACTCAAAAGTACCTCAGGTACACAAAAAGTGTACAAACAAGAAACCGGTCCAAATAAAACTGCTTTTTCAATTTACTTTGTTTAGTGTTAATATGTATTAGTTTGCATCTCTCCCCCGCATTCTCATGCTGATTAGACTGAGCAAAAGTAGTCTTTTATTGAAATCTTGCCTATTTAGGGTTGAATTGCTCACTGACTTGTTATACTTGCTTTTTGGATTGCTAGTGCAATGGGAGAACAATAAACTCCAGAATGAAAACCGGACACTCATTGCGCTACATGTCTTTCGTCCATTACTTGCATCGTGACCTCTGCCTCTATTTGCTGGCTATAACCTCCTCTGGTTAAGGATTTGCTAGCTGTAGCCTATGTTGATGTTCAGTTTAGCCTCTCCTATGCAGTCAGGTAGCGGGTAGCCTGTAGTTTTAAAGTGATATGTCAACAGATATCCTGCTTGGGTTGTGCTCCTTTAGGTTTTGCCAAACAGTAAAAATATACTACGACTCTACCCCTCTACCCTACCAGCCGGGACTTTAAATACACAAAGTAAATGGAATGAGTGTACCTCTGGTATGTGTGTTTGAATGCCTAATCTGGAATGCTCCTGTTTTTGTATTAAGGCTGTTTGTTTGGTTTGGTCTTTATCTATTTAGGTGACTGAGTCTCCATGTTGTGGCCCTGGTGACACCTCATGGTGGTGTTTTTGTTGGAGCACAGCAATATTGCAAGTTAATTTATATATTTAGACTTGTAGATATCCCTTTTAATACAATCTTCTGTCCTTTCTCCAGCAGAGGAAAAAACTGTAATTTTGTTGTATTGATTTTCTGGCTATAGTTCCAGGTGGCGCTGTGGGATCTATGTATTTGTCAGACTTAATACCCCATATTTATCCCATAACAAAAAAAATGCCCTGAACTGCCACATATATATATTTTTTTGTGAAGTCAAAATATTTAAGTACAACCTAAAGGCAGAATTTTCTTCAGTATTTTATTTTATTTTTTTCTCAACGCAGAAATGATAAATTACTGAGGTAATGGGTTGTGTTTGCCTGCAACATTTCGGAATAAGAAAATTAAATGTTTAAAGCTCTCTGCCTCTTCTTGTTTGGAAATTGCCTGCAGCTCTGGTTCAAAAACCTATATGAATCACAGAGTTTATCTCCAAATGTACTTAGCTCAAATCAGCTCTGCAAGCTTTATTTTAAAGCATTAGTTCACTATTTAAATCATTTAATGTATATATACAAAATGGAAATAGAAAAAAATAAGTTTTTCTTTCTTTCTGAAGTTTTGTGAAATACAACCACCTCTGTCATTCTGGTTTTATGCCTCTCTCTACTTGCAAGTCAAATTGTCCTGCACCATGTGTTCAGTGTCTTTCCTGAAAGTATGTTAATAGCCAGTGTAACTAAGTGTTTTAATTCAAAGTGCACTCATATTTAATTAAGCGTATGGTAATAGGTCTGTCAGGAAAGAAAGTGTTATCCCCTCTGACTTGGGTCTTTTGTTTTTGCCTGACTACTGCCTGCGGTGCTGTGTGGATTTTTTTTAGGATATCTTCATTTGCATGGCTCTCAGTCAAATTTTAATTCAGAAAGCTGCACACGAAGGTATGGTAATCACAATTACAGGTTTCAATTTAAAGACTCCCTTTGATGTTTCAGAGGGGCTAGACTCAACTTTTTACAACAAACAGTTTTAGAGGGCATCAACACTTTTTCTAAAACTTTTTGTAATGCGTAAAAGTGTTCTGTAATCCGGTCAGACATTTTAGGTGGTGTAGGCCATTCTCTCAGAAGCTTATCTGGATAAGTTTAACTTCTGTTTAAACATCAGGGCCTGCAGAATCACAGAGACATACAAGACAAACCACCACTCGTACGCATGCTCACACCTAAGGACAATTTAGGGTGGCCAATCAGCCTAACAGTCATGTTTTTTGGACTGTGGGAGGAAGCCGGAGTACCCGGAGAGAACCCGCATATGCACAGGGAAAAGATGAAAACTTCATGCAGAAAAACCCAAGGTGTAATCAAACCCAGAGCCTTCTTGCTGCACAGCAACAGTGGTACCCACTGTGCTACTGTGAAGCCCCTGATTCCATTAAAAAAAAACATAAAAATCTTGCACTTGCAGTCAACAACACCAATATATCACTGATTATATCTTTGTTTGGCCAGGTGGCTAAATGAAATGGGCAGCAATCAATCCTTTAGAAAGTGCCTTTCCTTCACCCAACCACAGTATAATGAGATGAGCCTTTTACAGTCCAAGAAGATCCTCATCGAAAATCCATTCGGTTTTACTGCTTCATCAAATATTCAATCTTCATCTTGAGTTCATGCTCATCCGTGATGATCATTGCTACCATAAACAGTCTTGAATCCTAATAAATCCTCCTCATCAATACAAACAATTGATTTGTAGTTGTTCCAAGACTTATGAATAATTTCCCCACCAATAAAAATACCTTTGGGAGCATGTTTTACCCACCAAAGAATTAAAATGTATTAATTCATTAGTCTTTCCAATGTAAGTTTAATAAAGATATCTTTGGTGAAAATGTATTTAACATGTGAACATCATATCCATAAAAAAATAGATATTACCAATTTAAAAGAACCACTTATATATGGGGCATATAGGGGACCAAGTGAAAAATGGCAATGTATCTCTATATCCTACATGTAGACTAAGAAGAGGGTAATTATCAACACGCTATCCTCCAGTCCAGATAGTAAGCTGTTGTGGTTAGATTGTATAAGTTTGATAGAATTTCTCATTGATGAATGTTTTTTTGTCTTTTTTTTGTTGTGAAAGGTACAGGAACACGTTCAGAAATTAATGCCAAACATTTACTGAATAAATGCTGGTAAAATGGAGGATAATACTACTCAGTAATATACTTAATGTCTACTCGGTCTGTAATTATCAACTTACACGTTGATAATCACACCGTCTCACAAGGATACTATCACTGTCAACTTTCTACTAAGTACTTCTAAGGCTAAAATGGTCCAAAATTTGAAACATTCACCTTTTACTGCCAAAAAAATGTAAGACTAAGAAACAACAAATTTTATTAGAATTAGGTCGCCCAATACATATTTTTTTATGTATTTAGATTTATTTTTTTTGGTGGGGGTTTGGCCACCTTTCAGAAAAGGGCCATTGGAATTGTTGTGAATTTCTCCCTTTGAGGTAACACTGGTTGTTATAATCTTGGAACTTACATATGAAAACTAGGCTACCCATTTAAATTAGGCAAAACAGAAAAGTGCTCATATTGATTAAAGAGCAAGGCAAACAGTTCAAAGATAACGCTATGCTCAAGTGCATAGGTATCATCAAGCAGTGGCTATCTTATAGATGCTGCTGGTTCGGACCATCAAGGTTGACTTAGTCCTGTTGTTCTCCAGTGACAATAATAATATGTTTCACCATATCAATTGTATTAATATCACCTGTACTGTCAGGTTCATGAGCAGCTCTCTGTCAGACAGACAAGCAGAACCAAATTATTGAAAGCCTCTGCGAGAGCAGTACCTAGCATTCCTCGTGTCACATTTTTTACATGTTTTGCGTTTTCCTTTTCGGATCCCCTTGGATCTGTTAGAATTAAGAATCAAGAATCAGTTTATTTATATAGCGCCAATTTACAACAGATGTCATCTCATTGCAATTTACAAGAAAATCAATTATAATCAAAGATACATCATAAACAAATCAATTTGAAAAAGTTTCCAATGTAAAGAACCCCAGCAGATTGCATCAAGTCTTTGACTTGCAGCATTCACTCCTCTGGAATCAGCAGACTGAAACAATGGCTTGTGTTGTCCGTCATACAATCCCTCATACAGAGCATGCATGTCGCGACAGTGGAGAGGAAAAACTATCTAAATCAACCTAATTCGCTTCCTCGTGCCCGAACTCTTTTTTTGTACCTTAACTCTTATTCATGCCTGACTCACGGTTCCATCTGCCCAAACTTCATCCCCATGATATTAATCCTGTCTAATCCCTATTTTTATTTATTTAATTGTCACGCTGTGTCGCCTAATGTTTCCAGTCATTCTGGTTCAAAACGTCATATCATATCAAAATTGACTATTTTGAGCTTTGTACTATGATAATGTAATTACCTACCAAAGTGGAATATATGATGTAAGATGTTATAACTTAAAATCAAATGTTCAAAAAAACAAAAACACTTTAAACATGCTTTTTTAAAAAGGTTGTCCACTGGGGTCACCAGAGTTTCTCTGCTGCAGTTTCTCTCCAGCCAATCACCTGGCCAGGTGTAGCCACTTGGTAGAAACGAGCTGGACCAGTATAAGAACAGCGATGAACGAGAATACACAACTTCAAGAAGTTCCCACGATCATCACAATCTTCTGGTTCACCGCACTAGTGGTTCAGCTCTGTCTGCCCGCTCAAGCCTCCATCATCCTCCGTGCTCACCCCCTGGACATCCTGCTTCACTGGAAAGACTCACCACTCACTTCTCCTGGCATCTCCACCTTCCGTCTACAAAGTAAGACCGTTCTCAATAAATTCATCACGCTCCGTCTGCATCACCTCACCCGCTCTGCTTACCTCTCAGTGGCTTCCGGTCTCCCGCGTCCTCCCCTCCTCCCTCTGAGCCGCTCACTGAACTGTTCGTTGCCTGATGAGTTTGGATTCCTGCTGCCGATCATCTCTGGTTCCCTTCGCTCGTCCGTTGCCCCAAGCTGGTTCAAGATCCATACCCAAATCCTTTCAATAAACCTTATTATTATTGTACTCCTGAGAGTCCTCGTTTTTATGTGGGTCAGAAGCCTAAATAACATTACACAAAGTTTGTAGGTACTTTGAATTAGTAATCCATGCATAGTTGTTTCCCTTTGGTATCGATATATTATGCTGAATTCTTCAAAAACAAACAAAAAACTTATATAGAAACTGCCGTTGAATATCTGCACTTGTGCTGATCCTCATATTTTATGGAAAGGAACAGTAACAGTAGATCCACTTACCTTGCGCACATCTGCAGTTGGAGCAATAAACAAAAAATGTAAGAACAACAAGGGAGGTAAAATCTAAAGTTTTCTGTAAGGTAATTGCAGCAAAGTTACTTTTCAGTGTTATTTGTTGTTTAAGCTGAGGAACAAGTGTTTCCCTAGAAGATCTAGCAATACACAGTCACTGCTCCTCTCTTGTTGTATCATTGTCACCCAGTAAGTGCAAAAATAGACTTTATGATAAGGCAGGAGGCATGTGTCAAAACGGGCTGTAATCTTATTGACATACAATTGAAAATAAATAGGGACTAAAAAAGGTGTTTGTACTGTTAAAGACATTCCTCATTAGTGTTTTTACAAATACATCCGTCAGTCGAACATTGTGGAGTAAAGGACAAAATGTTGTGCCTTTCATCACTTTTCGAATTCTGACTTGTTAAGTCATGGGTGAGCTGCTTTGAGTAACAAAACAGCCTTTAATGCCTCCCTGTGTGAAGTCCACCAACCAGCAATGTTTTGGTTATGTCCACACCCTCCACTGCACATGGAGATAAAATCCCTTTCATGTCCGCATGGCTGCTGGATGTTTCATCTTGGCCCTTATCTCACATTGTCACTTGTCTTACTTTAAATTCTTTCCTTGTTGCCTCTCCTAAAAACATTTATCCAATGAGATTGGATTCTCATTTCTCCCGGAGCACCACCCACACCCATGCAAGCGCCTCTCGTCTAGCGCAGGTGAACTGAGCCACCATGAAACCCAGAACATTTACAGACCAAAATCTGAAACTTGTAATTTAATTTAATTTCACTTTGGGATAAATAACGGATCTTGATGGATTTTGCTTTTGATTGTAATCGAGAAAGCAACATACATTTGCTCATGTCGTGTTGGGGGTTGAAAGTGCTAAACAAAAATTTAAATAAGAGAATTATAACAAAGAGAACGCATGGATCTGTTTCGCAAGTTTTTTTTTGTTTTTAGAGAGTTTTAAGGAACATTTAGATCGAAGATGATAGCAGCTGTATACAGTCATTTGTGTGTTTTATTTTGCAAAGTGTTTAACAAACACTGTATTTCAATAACCTACCGTTTACTTTTGCTGAGCCTGTTAAATTGGTCTTATTTCTTAGTCACATGATTAGTCAACACCATTAGGATAATCTTTTAACTTGCCAGTTTAAAGGCAACATAAATGAATGATTATACAGTAGACAAATCATTCAGTGCCGGAGATTTCATTCTTTTTTTTTTCTTTTGCTACCTACCATGTTAAGTTCCTGACAAATTAATTTGAACTAAATCGGGATTTACATTAATGTCATCAAGCCAACTATAGGTGCCCTACCTCAAATTCTATACAGCAGAGAAAACTTTACACACATTAGTTTTATTTATAATTTGTCTCATATCATTATGAGCCCTTTTATTTTTATTAAATTAGAATAAAAAAAATAATAAAAAATAAACAATCACTGGTTTCTCCACTCAGCTAATTAGACTTCTGTCAAACATATCATAGGGAAAGGAAAGTAAATACAAAAGTGATTGAACAAGGATCTGCAATCATCTTAGCAAGTTAAGACGAGTCCAGACAACTCTCTTTAAAACAAGCAGTAAATAACAGACACTGAGATCAAACTTGTTCAGATTTACAGCCTGTAAACAAGAAATAACATTTTATTCACGTAACGAATTGAAACTGTTTACCCTGAACATGTTTTTGCTGCAAAGCATTGCCGGTTTTATTCAAATCAATCCAGTGGGGAACCTTAAGGTCCTTCAACGCCTTCAGAGAAGGCCTAAAAATTTTGTGGACCAAATCATAGAAGTATTAAATAAACTTAATTTGTATATTTTTTTAAATTAAAAGTTTTTTTTATTTAATATAATTTCCTCTTATATAATGCATTTGATACATTTTCTCTAATCTACATTCTATTGTTGTAAGTCTACTGTCAAATTCACGTCAGTAATGAAAGGGCTACTGTCCTGAAAAACATGTCCAATCAGAATCGTCAGAATCTAACAAGACCCGGTTATCTGGCTCATTGATTGTTTAGGACTTCATGAGTCCAGAAGAAGGCCAAGCTGTGTGTCTTAGCATCAGAGTGAAGGGTGACTTGACCAATCATGGTTTGATTTTGAGTGGGAGGGAAAGATTAAAAAAAGATTGTAGGCTTTCTGGAAGTCTTAACTTCAATCTCAGATGTAGAGTGGTAAGAGACTGTGAGAGGGAGTTAGAGAGCGAAATGGCGGAAGACCAGAGTGATGTTGTGGCTAGCTTAATAGCTTCGCCTTTTTCAGGAAGGGCTTTCACAGAAAAGCTACAAATTATAAAAAATGGAAGGCCAACTCCAGAAAAGTAATTAAAAGAAAAGCCAAATAAAGTGGAAGGCATTTCAAGACTGAGAATTATCAGCACTATCCTTGGATGACGGGCCATCGCCCACTTTACAAAGAAAGATCGGCGGGTGGACTTCGTTTTCATGTAATAAGGTAGGCCCATGTTATAAGCCATCTTGATTATTATTCACACAGGATTAATATTACACTGGGACATTCAGTATTTTTTAAATTGCAGAGGTTTTCTTTGTAAAAATGTGAGCACAAATAGTTTAATTAAATAGGTCAGCTGATCCCTTATAAATCCTCATATCAGTAGTTTGCTGTTGGATTTTTGTGCTCGAGTTTGATATGCGTAAAGTTGTGTAATGATGCTTGGCGTATTGTGCAATACAAATGAGATTTTTCTTTTATGATGCTCATGAATTTATTTTACTCAGTCGGTTTGTGTATGTGATTTCTTATGCGCCGTGAGTTTAAAGCACTGCCCATGGTGATTAAATGAACCTTGGTGTCCGAGTTCGTATGTGCGGTTTTGGTGAAGTTAATGTTGAGCAGGTTGCTTATTGTGGAGAATTTTGTAGATGTTATTGCCTATTGTTGACGTACTTGTCATCTTTGATTAGATGATTGCAGTTGGTAAGCCCTTTCAATTAATTGTAGCCCATGGGTGGTGTGTAATGGTGGCTAGGGGAGGCTCATAGGTGGGGTGAAGGCCGTAGTAGCTGTAATGCTCACAGTTCGCCACTGAATCTATTGGTCATTATTGATTAATATAGTAGTCATTTAAATTCCTTGTTGTTTTTTTACAGTAAATTTACAATAAAGCTAACCACTTTTTAAAATGTTGTCCCTATCCTTGTCTTTTAAAAGAAACAATAAGCTGTCAGCTTAACAAATAAAACATAGTCAGTTTCTAAACAGAACTAGTTATATTTTAAAAGGAATTACCTTTTTTCATAATTCTCGATTGATTTTGATTTCATTTGTTTATGTATGTATGAGACATTGTTTGCCTTGGATGGGGTGTATGAGCCATCATGGATTATAGCGCTGCATTCAAGGACCAAGTGGAAAAATGGGTACCTAATAAAACTAACAAGTTGGAGCATGCTCCTATTGAAATAGGCAATGATATGACTTGTGATCTTCCAGCATCTGTCCTTTCCTTACCGAGTTTACAGGATGACCTACAGGCCTGTGATAGTATCTCAAATATAAGTAAGAGATCACGCTCACCTCATTCTGTATCCTCAGCCTCTTGCTCATCTGCTTGCTTAAAAGGCGAGACAGATCTTGCTATTTTTGCTGTAAAACAAAGAGCACTGATGGAAAAGCATGCGTTGCAAGAAGAGGAGTTAAAGCTATATAAAAGGAGAGAGAAGTTTGCATGGGAGGAAGCAGAGTTAAAGGTATGCAAAAGAAAAATAGCAGTTTTTATTGGAAAATGAAATTCCTGAATAAAAGACTAAATTAAGCTATATAAAATCACAAAGTAGTGTTGGTTTAGGATGAATTGAATTTCTACTATGGTAAGACATATTCAAAACGACAACTTGATGTTGAATGCCACAGAATTTGTGCTTATTAAACTAAAAGACAACACAGTTGAAGCCATACAGCCAGCTGTAAAGCCTAAATTATCTTACTTACCTACAGCCCCCAGAACCTGCCTACATTTTCCAATGTTATTTAATGGCTCATGAAGACACTGTGACCAATGTGACACGACATGAAACACTCCTTAATAAAACGAATGGATCCCAAAATGATGCCATGGTCGACATAATAAGAAAGCAAAATGAAATTACAACACCCATAATGCAACAACAACGTCTCTTAGCATTTCCAAAAAGGGACATTCCCATTTTGAATTGTAACCCAATCTCTTTCCATTGTTTTATTAAAGCCTTTTAAAATGGAGTAAGCAAAATACTAATAACAATTGTGAGAGACTCTACTTTCTGGAGCAGTACACCAAGGGGCTTGCAAGAGAGCTAGTTAGGAGCTGTGAGCTTACTGAGTTGGACAGAGGATACATGAAGGCAAAAGCTTTGCTGAGAGAACATTATGGGAATGAGCAGAAGTCGGCGGCAGCATATATGGAAAGATGGAGGATGTGATGGCTCTCCAGGAGTACAGACTCTTTCTGCGTGGATGCTGCAATATCATGCAGGATGTGCAGTACCTAAATGATAAAACATGTAGAACATCAGTTAAAAACTCCCCTACAAACTTCGAGACCCATCGAGGAGCCACGTGTGTGACCTGTGGTGAAAGTAACTTAGCAGAGCGAGGTTTATGGACATAACTAACTTTGTTGAAAAACAAGTAAAGATTCTGACAGACCCTCTGTTTAAGAATATCCAGGACACTGCTCCATCAACCAAAAAAAATTAAACTAAGCCTCACCCACGCTCCAACATCCAAGGAACCAACTTTGCTACCACTACAAACCTGTCATACTGTGTGTTTTGTTTGGTTCTGTTTCCTCTCTGTGTCTCGTCACTCCGCCTTCATTCACAGCTGTCTGCAATAATTCACTCCCCTTCTCAACCAATCACACCCCGGTTCTCACTATATTAGCCACATGCAATCACACACTCACCGCTGGATCGTCTGTTGTTGCCCCTGGTATTCCTCGTTGCTTCTTAGC
>JAVLVB010000968.1:1674385-1696218 GCA_032876305.1 Orestias chungarensis
TTCCGTCATTATTGTTTCCCGGCTTGTTGTTATTTTAGTTCCGCCTCCGCGCCATTAGTTTTTCCTCTCGCTCCGTTCAGTTGTTCTGTTGTTCCGTGTCTGTTGGTTCCATTCGTGTTCTGTTCATTATCATTCCCTCAATAAATTATTTATCACTTTACTCCACCTCTGCTCGAGTCATTTAAAAACCATTCTGACAAAACCGTTTGGAGATGACATCCCAGTCTGTGAACATAGCTTATGGCTCAAACCCACAAGCTAAAAAGGGCTGACCGTGATGTACTGGAGCACACACAGTGAATGTGTTTGCAGGGTTGGAAAAAATGACACAGAAGGATAAAATTGACTTCCTGCAGCTTGTTTTCACTGTCTGGTTATATAGGACACATCAGCAAAAATTGACAAAGAAAGATTTCCTTCTGAAAGTGCGGTAAAAGCAATCAAACTGTTTTCCATAAGAACAGTGTGGCAAATGCAGAGCAGGTTCAGTGAAGTGTCGAAGGGGTCACTGGAAGGGATGTTGGTTTCTTGTGGGCAAACAGAGGGTAGTGAGAAGGACGGCAACCTGCCCATTGTGCCGGTTCGAGTTAAGGCAAAGAAGGCTAGTAAAATGTTTCTCACCTATGCCTTTTGGACCAAGGACAGGCCATAGGGAGAACCAGGAGTATTCCCGAAGCGCAGTCCTAAGGCTGCCGGCAGTGCGAATATCAGATAGACAGACCAGCGCTGGGATAAGCCATAAAGGCACTCAGGCCAGCAGCATGTGAGGAGGGAAAGATGATTGGTCTATTTCGATTAAGACCCACCCCAAACGTCAATATCAACTAAACAGGTGAGGAGGAAGGGGCGTGGCGTGTGTCTGTTGACTGCAGCTCGCGCAATCAGCGAGCGGTGCAAGAAGTGAAGAGAAGCGACTCGGGTCTACCGACGGAGTAAAAGGAACAGAGAGGGAGAGAGACAAAAAGAAAAAGGTGCTGGAGGAGGACGCGGCAAAATGCAGAAAAGTAACATATTTATTTATTCATAAACAAAACACGCACTCTCAAAATGTTGGTACAAATATTATTATAAGGTTAAATATGTATTTTTTAATTTTAATAATATATTTGTACCACATTTGTTTTGTTTCAAGTTTAAACAGAGACCCCTAAAGGAACTTGAGGCTGCACACATTCAGTCTACAATGTAAATATGGAGCCTATACATGTTTAGCCTTGAAATTAAGATAAGGATTGGGAAGTTAAAATCACTGATTTACACGTCACTTTATCATTATTATTATGATTTACTTTTTACATTATTTATTTGTCTAGCTAATCAGATATAATCTTATCATTATCATGTATATGTGTATAAGGCCAAATCAGTGAAACAGGCTTTATTATCTTACTGTATGAAATACAGTTTATGGAAAAAGTATAAACATATGTTTGCTATTCAAAGGTGGTGATGACTATTGCATTAACAGCAGTAACGTTGCTGTATATTACAACCTTAGAAGTTACAGTAGGTCTAATAGGTGGCCTTTTAGTTGGAATTTGCTATAAGTGTGTGCGTGCACATGCACAAATGCTTTTTGCTTGTGCCCATGCATTTAGGTGTAAACATGTATGTGTGGGAACATACATGCGTGGCAAGCCCAGGGTGGCCTGGTTACATGACTGACTCCTGGCCTGAAAAAATCTCCCAGTCTGGCCCTGACCAAGGAAGTACAACAGTATTCTGTACCGAGAGTCTGATCAAGAAGCTCAGTTAGTCTGAGAGAAGAGCCAATATTTTTCTCAGGACCATGGGGCAGGATAAGGTCCAGAGGACTGAATGCTGCAAGTCAATGACTCGATGCAATCTGCTGGGGTTCCTTAGATTGGAAACTTTTTCAAATTGATTTGTTAGAATGTATCCTTGATTTTAATTGATTTTTTGTGAAGTGCCTTGAGACGACACCTGTTGTAAATTGGCGCTATATAAATAAACTGATTCTTGATTCTTGATAAGGTGGTTAATAGTTACATTGTTCCAGAGCTAGAGTTGGCAGAATTAGAAGATGACACATTCATCGATTTGCCAATGGCTAACACACAGTTGTCAATGCCAGTGAACGGAGCAAATATACCAACAAAGGCCAATCTGACTAAGTGGCCATATTTGAGGCACCTCTCCTTACCAGCGTTTGAGGCTGGTATTGATTTGCTTTTAGGTACAAATGTCCCAACAGCCATAGAACTACTAGAAGTCATCCTCAGTGAATTTGATGGACCCTATGCTATAAGAACGGTGCTGGGCTGGACGACAAACGTACCACGGGTAGGAAACAGTGGAGAGGCCGATTATAGTGAACAGACAGTGACTTTAAATCTGTTGCAAACTTGGATGACCTGTGACAAGAGCAATTTAGGACAGACTTTCAAGAATCTACTGTGGAGGAACTAGTGGTTCTGTCCAGAGAACACCTACAGTTCATGGACATGGTCACGAAATCAGCTAAAAACTTTAATGGTCACTTCCAGGTCATCCTGCCATTGAAAACTCCAAATATCATTATTCTTAATAACAGGAAAGTGGTGAAACAACTTCTATACCACCTATACCCCTTTTCCACCAAGGGCTGGTGCCATGCTGGTGCTAGAGTCGGTTCGTGAGTGGTTCCAAGTGCGAACTGAAAAACAATCGTTTGTTTTTCCACACATTGGTGATGGCATCACCATTACCAAGTAGATTTAGCACCAAATCCAACCGCCACAAGACCACAACAACACTTTTTCAACTTGTTAATAATTTGCTCAACACTGCGCTCATACCCTCCCGCAGCTATCTGGATTTATTCGAACCCTGGCTTGGTCCTTGAAGCCCCCGCAAGTTTGTTTTCACTTCGGTGGAGGGCCACACTGCGACGAGGAAGTTTGTCTCATCCACTGACCACTGCTGCTTTGACTTCAGGTCCATTTTGTTTCTTTTGTCTTATAAACAACTCCAGTGTTGTTTAAAAACTGCCGCTCTTTACCTGTTTACCGGGTGTTAGTTGTTCCGCAGCCCCGCTTCCAATCCCCTACGTCATCACGTCGAACCGGTTCTTTCCTCTGGCCCTAGAAAGAGTTGGGACCAGCAAAGCACCAAAATAGTTTGGTCAGTGGAAACACAAAGAACCAGTGCTGACTCTGGCTCTAGCACCGAACCAGCACTGGAACCAGTTTGGTGGAAGAGGGGCTCCAAAGAGGATTCTCTAAAGGGATCCAGTGTTTCACATGGAGTATAACACCTTTATTAATGATCTAAATTTTAAAGACTATGCTGAAAACGTTTCTGATGCAGAACTGGACCGGAGAGACAAGACAGTTTGGTGCATACTGCAGGGGATTTTTGATATCAGTACCAGCAGGAGATGGTGAATAAGTTGCAGTACTTTTTCTTCGTGGATGACTGTTTGGTTTCAGTTGCAACAAAAGAGGAATTGCTCACCCTGTGTCATAAACTTGTGTCTCTGTGCGTAAAAGGGGGATTCTGCTTGACCAAGTGGCTCAGTAACTGTCCTGAAGTACTCAAGGCCGTACCGGAACCTCACAGAGCAAAAGGAGTGAGGCAGTTGGACTCGGAGCAGGAGTTCATACTCATTGAGAGAGTGCTAGGGGTTGAGTGGTGCATCAAGACTGACACTTTTAAAACTTGTGTGAAAGACAGGCCACTAAACCGCAGACGTATCCTTTCAACTGTCAGTTCTATTTATGACCCTTTAGGAATGCTCCGTCCTCTTGTCCTTACAGCTAAAAAGATCTTGAGGGAGTTGTGTGGAAGAGGGGTTTGGGTGGTATGACCCCATACTAGAGCCTGTTCCTAAAAATTGTGTAAGGTGGCTCCATCTTTTGAACAACTTTGAACTGCATTGATATCTAAAACCTCCTGGGGTTTTTATGTTATTGCTGCTCAGTTACACCATTTCTATGATTCTAGTTAGGATGGTAATGGCACAGTCACTTACCTGTTGCTAGAGACCGAGCACCACCATCTACACAGTGCTTTCATAATGGGAAAGGCTTAAGTTGGTCCACTGAAGATGGTTACAATCCCAAGAATGGAACTGATTGCAGCAACAATGGCCAGCCACATGGATGTCCTGTGGAATAGGGAGCAACAGGTGAGTCTGCAAGAATCTGTGTTTTAGACTGACAGTGCCTCTGTGCTGAATTACTTGAAACCTCAAGATTTATGGTGTTTGTTGCCAATCGTGTTTAAGAGATCTTGAAATCTACTTACTCGTGCAGTAGAGATATGTTGATACAGCTTCAAATCCAGCAGATGCAGCATCCAGAGGAGTAAAGTATAAGCATTTCTAAACGAGAAATTGTGGCTAACAGGACTTCCTTTTCCTGGTCAACCTGAAACAGAATGGCCATTGATCCCTGAACCTGTGAACCATTTGTCCCAGGACGATCCCGACAAATGTGGACCCTGCGGACAACCTTCACCCTGGACATCTGCAAGTAAACCCCCAACGCACTCATCTCTCCCTAGCGTATGTCATCTCATTCTGTTGTAGATAAAAAAAAAGCCTAAATGTTTTTGTGTAAAAAAATAAGAAGATATTTTCACCAGCATAAGGACTGAGCAATGAAAATGAGAATGCGAAAACTCAGTCTCCTTAAATTCAAAGAGGCAATTTAGTGGCTGGTAAGCCACTGGGATACCCCGATGGCAACAGTTCTTTACTCTAGACCAAATATGGCCGCTAAGCAGACCTGAGCTTTACTAATTCTATTTAAAGGATTTAGAACGTTTTTGTAAACCAGACTGGATATAAAACGTTCCAAACATCTTGGAAAAACTGTTTAACACCTGAAAAAAATGTCCGTAGGTTTCTTGACCGGGTTGTTAGAATAATGTAAAAAATAAAATAAAAATAAAAAACATATCCACACGACCATTTGCGGAAATGTTTCCATCCACATGGAGACCAAGGATGTCCCAAAACTACATTTTTAGTTAATTGTTGTGTAGTCATAAATCAAAGGCTATGGAAATATGTAGATTATTGAGCAGTAAACATGTTTACAACTTATTTTTTATTATTAGGCGTTTGTAGGTAGAGTAAAACATTGGAATATTATTTTGACTGTGATTAGGACACTGTTTTTTCACAAATTGCTTTCTGACAGCAGTGTCTGTCCCCCAGAACTGATTTTTTTGTGTAAAGAATGATTCAGGAAAAGAGGAAGGTATTGGTTTGTTTTAATGTTTTTATCAGGTTACCTAATCGACCAGTTCCTGTTTGTGTGGAACATAACAGATTTCTAATCCAGTAGTTGTGGTGGTTGTTTCCTACTTTGTTCAGGCACAGAGTGGGCATCATGGCGAGGGAAGAATAGGGAACCATGCCAGGCAGGAGATCGATACCCAAGGAAAATAAGATTCAAACCCAGCAACCGCCCCAGAGAAAGTGATCTACAGTGTGTTTGAGGGGGAACATTGTGGGGGGGGGGGTGCCTTTGAAATGCAACTTAACAGTCCTGTTTGGAGAGCTGAAACAAATTACACTTCAGAGCAAGGTTAACGTACACATATATTTCCATTTAAGGAAAAAGTAGCAACAGAAACCCTATGACCCAGTTCTCTGAAGTTTTTCTAATCACTAAAATACAAAGGGCTTTAGTGTTAGCGCAGGTTGAAGCAGGGTTAAAATTACCAAAATATTCATGATTATATACTTCCTAAGTTTTTATTTTACAATGAGATTTTAATCTTCCTGTAGTTTAGTGTTGCCAACCTGTTAAGGCCAAAAACACCATTGATCCAACTTGGTACCAATCCGATGGAGCATTAGGTCACATCCTCTACAAAGCTACTGAAGTAAATAAGGCATCTTACACCGCATGCAATTTCTTACCAAGATAGATCTGTTTTGTGTTTCAGTTGGCAAAAGCAGCAATTTGATTTGAATGCCGTGGCAGCAAAGTAAAGCACATCCTGACTAAAATAGTCAAATGCAGCATAAACTGATAGATAAAAGGACTTTTATTGCTATTCTCATACAATCAGAATCAGAATTAGAATCGGAATTCTTAATTTGTCATTGCTCCACATGGGTGACACTACATTTTCAAAACAGAAAAATAAGTGCAGGCAAGTAGTGCAAATTAAAAAAAGTAATATAAAAAGTGTAAAACTTTATAAAAAAGGATTGTTCAGGTGGAGAAAATAAAATATATATGCAAGAATATTTACTGATTGTTCCAGTATTGCACATGACGTAGCACATTGCACTTAGTATTTAAGAAATTGCACGGAATATATTTACTGTTTATGTCATTGGCTGCTGGTTGCTTATTGATGATAATACTTGTTATAGTGTACGTGAGGAGTTCAGGGCAATGACAGCTCTTGGAAAAAAGCTGTTCCACTCACCATATTTTATGTAATTATTGTGGAAAATTTTAATTACTAAGGGCTGGGTAAGTAAAACTTATTTAATAAAGTTTATTTAAATACTTTGTGCAAGAGTGTGAAACTTTATACAATCATCCCTCAGTAGTTCAGTAGAAACTGACAATCAGAAAAAGGTATACTAAAATGTGTGTGATTCTGGACACAAGGTTAAAGGTAATAATAAAAACCCTCTGTTAGCTCCTACTGACATCAGGCTTTCAAATAAACATTCTCTGTATAGATTATAGATAATTACTTGAAAATAAGTGATTATTAAATAGGGTTCAAATAATTAAAATAAAGGGGGTATTAAAAAACAACTCCAAAGGTACAAAAAGTATTAGCCGTTCTTATCAACTTAACTTGCGTAATTATTTTACATTTTATGATTTAAAGCTTTTGATAAGTGTTTTAAATATGAAGTGTAAACCCCCAATGGTATTTTAAAAATGAATACCTGTTTTAGCACTACAAGCAGTACAACTCCTGTTAAACCAAATTGCTGCCCCCCACTAGTTACTTGAGACACATTTGTTTACAAACAAATACTATTATGTTTGGTTTACTTTTTAAATGGTATCTTATGCAGAAATTAAAAAAGCTATAGGTAATAAAAGACAAGACAAACAGGTATGAGCCTTTGACTGAGTTTTAAAAAAAAATTGTAAAGGCTAAATGCTTTTGATTTTACTTTCAATTTTTTTATGTTATATGAAAAGACAACATTATATTAGCAGCTTCCAGCTACTCGTCATGAAACTGACGTTCCCTTGGGTCACTTCTTTGTTACCGACATGTAGCTGAAAGGCTTCATACCTAAGTTACTTCATTACTTGTTAATGAAATCAGTGATGTGAAGCTGATTGATAGCTGTCCTCACGCGACCGCTTCACACATACACCATACTACTCAAAAACCCACACAGACTCTGATATACATGTACACCCAGACTTAAGTCGAGTTATGATGTAAGATTAGTTACATAAAAGAGTGAAGTTGATAGGAAATATTAAACAGCTGTAGAAAGCACATATATAACTTCTCAAGCTATTCCAAGGCACTCTTAGGGGTTCCTTATACTAGGAGAAAAACTTGATCCCGCCAGCATGTCTTGGATCTGTCTCTGGGTCTCCTACTGGTGGAATGCACCCTGAACACTTCACCAGGGAAGTATTCTAACCAAATCCTTGAGCCACCTTAATTTGGTCCTTTCAATGTGGACCCTAACCCTCCTGGATGATTTTCTCTTATCCATAGCTAAAATCCAGTAGAACCATAGAACCACTTCTGAAATATACTTGTCTGCTGATGTGCAATGGTTGGTGCGTTAAGTACGTTATTTTTGGGTCTAGAATATTCAGTACAGGTTTTTTTTGCAACTGGGCTCTTGCCGGGCAGGCAGGGTTAAGATAAACCCCTAAGATAGTGTCCTACTTTTGTAACGATGAACTTGACACACTATTATGTCTCATGCTGGTCACAAGCAGTAACATTTTTCTATGCATTTAAATGCATTTTGTTGTGTGATGCTAGTAGCACAGTTCTCCTATGGACGTCGAACTGAGAGAATGATGCAGTATTGGTTGGTTGTATGGGCTGAATTTACAACAGAAATAGAGAAAATATGGAACCAAACAGCAACAGTCCATGCTGATCTCCTAAGAGATAAGAAATAACATTAGTAACCAAACATTACCATGAAGATTAAAGAACATGTGACGAAAGTTTAAAAGGTTAGGCTATAAAACAATTGGCCAAAGTTTATTCATTTTAGTAAGCTCTGCTGACACTACGTGCATTTTTTATGTGAATTTTAATGTATCCAAACAGAAATGGTTAATTCAAACATTAAAATAAAATAAAAAGTATTGATGGTCACTTTGGGTTGTTGTAGGCTTTCCCAGAAAATAATTAAGTCCCTGAAGTGGAGAAGTAAAAAAGATTTGCCAAATCATCTGACAAAATTAGGTTTTGTGTAGCCTTTTTGATGTGCTTGAAACAGGTTTTCTACGACATTTTATGCATTTAGTTAAAATTTGAACAACAACTGGATGGAATAATAGCAAGGGACAATTGTAAACCCACCGAAACATTGCTATCCATTGATACAGAGGCTTGGCGAGAGGAACAATAAAAAAAGAATCATCCAAACTCAGGTGGGAGAAAGCAGTTGTGTTCTCAACAAGACGTCAAAAAGTAAGTCAAAAAGTGGTTTGAAAGAACTGCAGACCTTCTACACCTCTTAAACATTGAGCTCAAATGTCTAGATATGTATGTTGTTTGAATGGAAGCACTCATCCTTTCTGTCAATGAACAGTTTTTCACAGAGGGACACTTTCATTGATAAAAACTTCACAGCTAGTTAGGCTAGTTGTAACTGAGGAGCCTGTAAACACAATATATCCAAATAAAACCAGGCCCTCAATGCCTGTAGGTGTACCATGTCTTTTGTACAGCTGGCTTAAATTAAGCCACTTATTAAGAAATGATCATAAGTAGATTGAATATGAATGTTAGAGGGATGTTTTGTGACTCAGACTTGTATGAAGACATAAATCAAAATCTTTGCCTTTGAAGTTACCCACTGCAGCCCTGCCTTGCCGTACTGCTGGGTGACGTCCAGAGCTGTGTGTGAGTCTTGGTCAGCTGGCGCCTGGCTGTCGCTCAGGGCACAATCACTACATGAAGATGGATTCCACCTACAACTGGCAATGGGCAGAGTGAGGCTCCATGATCAATTAATCATAACTACTACTACTCTCTGGTCACACTCCTGCATATTGATAAATTCAGCTTTAGCACTTGTGAAACCGACTTCTTTTAGACAGAACTTGTTTTAATAAGCACAAAGTAATAGGCTGTTTTCAGTTTAAACAACATAAATAAATAAAACATTTTGTTTTTGCTATGTAAATAAATCTTCTCGGGAGCTTATAAAAGGGTAGAAAATGTTTTTATTTTCTTATCAATGCATCTTTTTTCCAAAATAATGTTTAACTAGGGTTAACTACAGCAGTATTTGTTCAATGTTAACAAAGTAAAATTATAAACATTGGTGTAAATTTTACAAATAGTATTTTCAAATATGTTACACCCAGGAATGAAAATGTGTTTTGCAGGGCAACTATTAGTTGCTAAAAAAAGCAATAAATAAACATAAACACTGTGAACTAACTGCAAACTAGGATGGTTGCAGTGTCATGCTTTGGTAATTAATTATTTTTCTCAACAGGGACAAGGACACTGATTGCAGCTGAAGATGTGCTTTTGCTAAATCTGGGATATTTCAGCAAAAAAGGGTGGTATAAGTTTGTAAAAAGTTGAAATAAGGGCAAATAACAGGCATCCACGCAGCATAATGATACCGGCACACATTTTCCTCAATTTGGATGGCACATTTTAGTTGTTACCCCACAGAATTTCATGTTTTCCTAAACTTTAATCAAATCTGACCACAGCATCTTTTACCCTTACTTGATCTGACAGGATCTGTTGAGTTTTTGTCCAACATGGTTTCTTCTTGCTGTTCTTTTATTACGGACATACTCAACAGTTCCTTTAACTCTATTAATACTGAGGTTACCCTCCTGTTTTTCTAATTGTACAACTTTTGGAAAAAGTTGGATATTCATTATGATTGTACAATAGGCTAAAAATGTCATCTGTTATCCACACTTCATAATTATGCCACAATTTTTATACAGAACAAATAACTAACATAATATTAGGTTTGTGGCTGTAATGTGTAAAAAAGCAGAATAATTTTTTTTGGCTGAGTCCTCCCTTATTATCTACTCTGTAGTAGTTTGGAGTTGATAGGAAGGGATGCTTTACTAGGATTTTTCAACACATCCTAAATTAGGATCAGAACTAATGAGCTCCAAGAAAAAAAAGCTTATTACTATTACTGCTACAGTAATACATTGTGGTGCACAGACTAAAAGCTCAGCAGGTCCATAAAGTGGAGGTTTTATTCATTTATCTTGCATGTTTCAATGAATAGATTCAAAGTTTATTGTGTACCCCATCTTGCCTCGAACCCTATCTTCCATTAGAGAAAATCATTTGCTTTAGCATGAAATGAAGAAAAGGGTTTGAGAGTGGATGAAATAAACCTCAGATCGGTGTCACTGCCTCCTACACAACTGTTGACTTCCTAGAGATGGAGGATGTCAAGTCTGCTGCTGATTCTTTATTTCTCAGCATGTTGGGTGTTATTCCTGCTCTCATTAAGACTGGGTTGTGATGTCCTTCAGGGGAAGACTAGAATACATCTAAAATAGGTACTTTCCAAACACTTAGAAAATTGACAAAGAGTTTTTCTCTAGGTGCAGTTCTCAGCCCAAATGCATATTTCAGTATAATGAAAATATATAACCCTGGGTGTTGTTAAGAACATGCATACATGCATCTATCTATACAGGGTAATGGCAAACTCTGTCAGAAACTTGTAGGTCTTAAATCAAAGGCCAAGGCGTGTAACGGGTCAGATGAAGTCAGTTCCTGTACATTGATTTAGGTGTGGCTTTTATCAGCACAACATGAACATAAGTAAGGAAGAGATGAAAATGATTCTGATGGATGGAAGATAGAATAACATCTAATCCTGTACCTATGAAGACGGTTCCAAACACTGTCCAACGTTTGGAAAACTAAACACAACTACTGCCTTGTACAAACATAGCAGGGCCTGTATGAAAATAACAACCTCGGTCCATTATTGTAAAAAAACAATATCATACACATGGGATAGTTAATAGAAAAAATGTTATTCTCTCTAACATACGCAAATACTCCACACCATAGCTTTAACAATGTCAAACACATAAGAGGAAGTTTACTACAAAAGTAAAACTTATGTCTTCTAAACAGAACTATCAAAAGAACATATGTATTGTAGCACTTTGTGGAAACAGATATTTGTAACTTTATTTTATTGCACAGAAAATAATAACAAAGGCCACATTTCAGGGATTTGTTGCTATGGCAGCTCAGAGAGATGCAGCAGCTTCTCAAGCTCCTAGGAATAAGCTTTGGTTTAAAAATGGTGGGGCAGGTTTACGAACTACTTCGGCACTGGGTTCACAACTAAAGTACAGCTCAACCGAACTGATTCTCAACAGAGAAAGTTTGGTTGTTACTTTACCAAAACTAACAGCTGAACTCAACAGATAGTGTTTACTCAGGACAACTGGCTGGTGTGGCAAAGTGGGGCGAGCAACGGTCAAAAGAAAATGTAGTGCCCGAAAACAGAAGAGGGGAAAACAAGCCAGTGTGCTGGCACAGCTGAAGGCTCGGAACCTCCAATCCCGACACTCTTTCTGGCCAATGTGCACTTGCTGGAGAACAAAGTGGATTTGTTGCATCTGAGTGTTTTTACAGAGATGAAGAACTGTGCTGTTCATTGCCTAATGGAAACTTGGCTTAACAAAAACATGCCAGACTCAGCCTTGCAGACTGTAGATTGGTAAAAACCTTCTGCTCTATGCAATAGAACTTATAACTGTGAAATGTCGGCCGCATTATCCATCCATCCATTTTCTTGCCCCTTATCTGAAGTCGTGTCGCGGGGTCAGCAGCCCGAGCAGGGAAACTAGACTTCCCTCTCACCGGCCACATCCACCAGCTCCTCCAGGAGGATCCCGAGGCGCTCCCAGGAGAGCCAGGACACATAGTCCCTCCAGCGCATCCTGGGTCTACCCCGGGGTCTCCTCCCGGCAGGACATGCCTGGAATACCTCAACAGGGTGGCGTCCAGGGGGCCCGAGCCACCTCAGTTGGCTCCTCTCGATGCAGAGGAGCAGCGACTCTACTTTGAGCCCTCCCGGATGACAGAGCTTCTCACCCTGTCTCTAAGGGAGAGCCCGGCCAGCCCGCGGAGGAAATTCATTTCGGCCATTTTATCCACAATCGTGTTCTTTCGGTCATGACCCACAGCTGATGACCGTAGGTGAGGGTAGGAACGTAGATCGACCAATAAATCGAGAGCTTTGCCTTTTGGCTCAGCTCCCTCTTCACCACGATGGACTGGTGCAGCGTCCGCATTACTGCAGACGCCACAGCAATCCGCCTGTCGACCTTCCGCTCCATCCTTCCCTCACTCGTGAACAAGACCCCGAGATACTTAAACTCCTCCACCTGGCGCAGGACCTCGTTCCCGACCCGAAGAGGGCACTCCACCCGTTTCCGGCTGAGGACCATTGTCTCAGATTTAGACGTGCTAATTTGCATCCCGACCGCTTCACACTCGGTTGCGAATCGCTCCAGTAAGTGCTGGAGATCCTGGCCCGATTAAATCAACAGAACCACATCATCTGCAAAAAGCAGAGATGCAACTCTGAGGCCACCAAACCGGACCCCCTCAATACCTCGGCTGCGCCTAGAAATTCTATCCATAAAAGTTATGAACAGAACCGGTGACAAGGGGCAGCCTTGGCGGAGTCCAACTCTCACTGGAAACGGATTCGACTTACTGCCGGCAATGCAGACCAAACTCTGGCACCGGTCGTACAGGGACCGGACAGCTCTAACAAGAGAGTCCGGTACTCCATACTCCTAGAGCACCCCCAACAAGATTGCCAGGGGAACACGGTCGGGCGCCTTCTCCAAGTCCACAAAACAAATGTAGACTGGTTGGGCGAACTCCCATTCCCCCTCCATGACCCAGAAGAGGGTGTAGAGCTGGTCCACTTTTCCACAGACAGGACGAAAACCGCACTGCTCCTCCTTCACACGGGATTAGACTATCAGGGATCCTCCTCTCTACTACCCCTGAATATACCTTAACAGGAAGGCTGAGGAGTGTGATCCCCCTATAGCAGGAATACATCCTCCGATCCCTCTTCTTAAAGAGAAGAACCACCAGTCCAGCCCAGTCCATGCGATGTTGCAGAGGCGTATCAGCCAAGACAGCCTCACAGCATCCAAAGCCCTGAGGGACTCCGGGGCCCTGCCACCGAGGAGCTTTTTGACTACCTCGGTGAACTCGGCCGCGGTGATTGGAGAGCCCACACCCGGCTCCTCAATCTCTGCAGCCTCATAGGAAGGCATGTCGGTGGGATTGAAAAGGTCTTTGAACTATTCCCGCCATCGCTCCACAACGTGCCAAGTCGAGGTCAGCAGCCCCCCATCTCCACCATACATGGTGTTGGTGTAGCACTGATTCTTCCTCCTGAGACGCCAGACGGTGGACCAGAACCTCTTCGAAGCCGTCCGGTATTCTCTCTCCATGGTCTCTCCAAACTCCTCCCACGCTCGAGTTTTTGCTTCGGGAACCGCCAAAGCCGCATCCTGCTTGGCCTGCCGGTACCTGCCAGCTGCCCCGAGAGTCCCAGAGGCCAAAAAGGCCCGATAGGACTCCTTTTTCAGCTTGACGGCATCCACCAACGAGTTCTTGGATTACCGCCCAGGTAGGCACCAACGACCTTGTGACCAAAACTCCGGTCAACCGCCTCAACAATGGAAGCACGGAACATAGCCCATTCAGACTCAATGTCACCTGCCTCCCCCGAGACGTGGTTGAAGCTCTCTCGGAGGTGGGAGTTGAAACTCTTTCAGACAGGGGACTTGGCCAGGTGCTCCCAGCAGACCCTCACTATACGGTTGGGCCTGCCTGGCCTGACCGGTATCTATGTGCTGCACTAATTTACTGCAGCCTTAATCACCATTGTTTACATTGTACCAGGTGCTAATTCAAACGATACATTAACAGAGCTGTACGACAGTGGCTGCAGATAAAGCACCCTGAGGCATTTTACGTTGTTGCGGGGGAATTTAATAATGTGAAACTAATGGACACTCTCCCAAACACTCATCTACCTGGCGTATGCGGACGAGGTGGTAAGCATTGCTGAGATCCAATTTTGTGAACACTGTGGGTTGATGAAGAGACTCCAAGGTGGCGGTGATGAGTGGCAGGGGGTATTTGTTCTTAATGGTGATGTTGTTTAACCATCTGTAGTCGATGCAAGGTCGGAGCGAACCATCCTTCTTGGAGACGAAGAAGAAGCCCGCACCCAGGGGAGACGAAGAAGACCTAATGATGCCAGCGGCAAGGGAGTCGTTGATGTAGGTCTCTATCGATTTGCGTTCCGTAAGAGAGATGTTAAACAATTGGCTGGATGGTAGACGGGCTCCGGGCAGAAGATGCATGGCACACTCGTATGGTCGATGGGGTGGTAACGAGCAAGCCTTGCTCTTGCTGACAACCTGCTTGAGGTCGAGGTAATCCTCCGGGATGTTGCTGAGGTCCTGGGAATCAATGGAAACCTCTTCCTGGGGCGGGCTAGGAGGAACGGCAGCCTAGATACAGGAGGAGAGACAATCATTTGACCAGGAGGTTATGGAGCAGTCTGACCATTTTATGGAGGGATTTTGAGTCTGGAGCCAGTCTAAACCAAGGGTGACGTTGGGTTGGGAGAAGGAAAAAACAAAAAAGGATCGATGTTCAGTGTGATTACCGGTTATGCTGAATTCCAGGGGACGAGTAACATGGGTGACCTGAGGCAGGGAGTGACCGTCAATAGCTGAGACACGAAGGGGGTTATCAAGAGGAAGGATGGGGATCTGAAGCTGTTCAACGAGTGATTGAGCGATGAGAGACTGCTCACAACCTGAATCAATGAGAGCAGAGAGTTGATACTTTCGTGAATTGTGTGTGATTGTGGCAGGAAGGAGAAGACGAGGCTTGCTGGATGTGTTGATCTGGCCCATCTGTGGCCTTGCATTCACAGACGGACCCTCTCGGGGAGCTTCTCCTTCCTGAGGCAGGGGCACTTAGCGATGAAGTGCCCCGGAGTGCCACAGTACAGGCACTCCTTAGACTGCATTATTCTCTGCCGTTCCTCCAGGGTGAGCCTGGTTCGTCCAACCTGCATGGGCTCCTGTTTCGGGGTTGACATCTGACCGATCATAAACGCTATCTTGGCATCATCACTGGGAAAAGACTGCGGTGAATAGGTAAAACCCAACGAACACTGTAGAATAAACCCCTTGCTGTCGGCAACCTCCCCTGAATACCTCTCCGGAACATGAAGTGGAACTCCACGGGAAACCGGAACCTGAAGATGACGAGGCGGAGGTGGCGGAGATGGTGGACGCCCTTGTAAGGTGGAGGGACTGAATCGACAGTACGGGGTGACAGGTTCTGAAGCAAATGAGTCATTTGATCAAGGGTGTGGTTAGTAGCGGCTTGTTGCTCGGAAAGGGAATGGAGAACGGCGTCGTGGGACTGAATTATGGAGGATTGATCTGCCATCATCCTCCTGAGAGCCTCTTGTGGATCAACCTGGCCTGAGTGTTCTGTCATAGTTTTCAGGTATCTGACCCACATAAACAGAGGACTCTCAGGAGTACAATAATAAGGTTTATTGAGATAATGTGGATGTGTCTTGAGTGAGAGGGCAATGGTCACGGCAGGGAACGGAGGGGAGATCCAGAACACAGAGCGACTTAGGGAACCGGAGACTTTGTTGTTGATTGACGTTGACGCCAGAGAGGGGTGAGTGGGGAGACTTTCCAGCTGAGTCCAAGTGGTTGTTATTCAGAGGGGCATGTGGCAGATGGTGAATAGCTGGAGCAGACAGATCGAACCGAGGTTAGAGAGCAGGAACCAGAGTGGTATGAAATCCAGGAGATCTTGAACGGAGCTGAAGTGAGCACAAGTGAGGTGAACGAGAAGTAACAAACACCCAGCCGACGAGAAGCTGGATCCCTGCTCCTTATAAACAGCTCAGCCCAATCAGCCCAAATGCAGATCAGCTGGAGAGGAGCACAGGTGAGGAGCAGCCCCAGCCGAATGCAGCTCTGGCGTCCCCTCATGGATAACCTATGAAGGTGCTAGAAAGTCTCATTATGACAATAGCAGCATAACTATAGAAAAACTTAAATAACTAACCCTATAGAGTGAGAAATGAAGAAGGTAGAGCAAAGGAGATCCATCTGTCAAGACTGAATTCCTCCCCAACCGGATTAGGCTGTCTTCTCTACCTCTTCTGCAGTACTATAACTTGTTCACACTCAATGCCATAAGTCAGCAAAAGGTCTAAAGTGTGACCAAGAGAGTGAGTAGGTGTTTGGATTTTTTGAGTGAAGATAAGATAGACTTTAATGATCCCGGAGGAAATTGTTTGAAGCCAATTGAGTCTAAAATGGCAGTAAAGGCACATTTAGACTGTCATTTTTGGTGTCAAAATGAATGTTAAAATCTCCCACTATAATGATTTTATCAGTGTTTAACACTATTTCAGATAAAAAATCTGAGATCTGATCTATAAATTCAGAATAAGAAACCGGCGGACGATACAAAATAACAAACCGAAGTGGTTTAATTCTTTTAGAAATGGATGAGGAAGGCTAAGTGTTAAATGTTCAAAAGAACTATAACTATTAGTTGGCCTGGGATTAATTAATAAATCTGATTGAAAAATGCTTCCTACCCCTCCACCTCTCCCAGTACTTCGAGGAATGTGAAAGTTTGAATAATTAGAGGGAGTTGATTCGTTGATACTAACATAATCCTCATGCTGCAGCCAGGTTTCTGTGAGACAAAGCAAATCAATTTGATTATCAAGAATTAAATCAACTAATAAGGACTTTGAGGATAGAGATCTGATGTTCAATAAGCCACACTTAATAGTTGTATATTTTTGTTTTATCAGAGTTGTTTTTATTTTTTATGAAATTTTCAGGATTAGCTATTTTTAGATTGATCTTTAATCTATTTGATTTTGGCCGTGGGCAAGACACCGTCTCAATGGGATGTTGGGTAGATAACTGTAGAGAAGCCGCAGAGAGGAATTCTAAACTAAGACTCTGCTTCCTAGTCTAGACCCTGGTTTGTCAGTAATTTTCGGAGTTAATAAATCATGCCATATTTCTAGAAAGAAGAGCTCCTCCGTCCAAAGTGGGATGGATGCCGTCTCTCCGGATCAGACCAGGTTTTCCCCGAAAGGTTTTCCAATTATCAATGTAACCCACACCGTTTTCTGGACTCCACTTAGATAACCAACGGTTGAATGACAATATGCGACTAAACATCTCATCACTGGTCTGATCAGGCAGGGGACCAGAGACAACTACAGAGTCCGACATTGTTTTTTGCAAAGTCAGACACAGAGGCAACACTAATTTTAGTGACCTCCGATTGGGGTAACCGGGTGTCATTACCGCCAGCGTGAATAACAATCTTACTGTATTTACGATTATCCTTAGCCAGCAGTTTGAGGTATGATTTTATGTCGCCTGTTCTGGCCCCTGGAAAACATTTGACTATGGTTGCTGGTTTCTCTAAAGCAATGTTTCTGACTATGGAGCTGCCAATTCCCAGAATCTGTTTCTCAGTGGGTGTATCGCTGAGTGGGGAAAATCGTTTTTTATGCAAATAACGTGGTTTTCATGTAATTGAAAATCATCATGGGTTCTATTTGACCTGAAATGTCTTTAGAAGTCCAGCTTGTCAAAAATTATAATGAAAAAGGGTAAAACTGACACTTTTGCTTTGTCAAATTTTTGTAGACCAATAACAAAGTGTTAAAGGGGCATGTTCGTTTATAGTGTGGGTTTGTTTTAAACTTTTGTTATAGAAGCTTTTAATATTGATGTACAGTTGAGAGTAATAGCAATAAATACAGATTGTATGGCTTACATATGGAAAATTGTACACTTTAGCAGAACATCCAGCTAGATTATCTTGCTATTATGTCAAAGATCAAACTTGCAGTCAGTGGATAAATGGTAAGAATTTTTGTTATGTTCAATGGGCATCTTCTGGGTAATAGCATATTGTTCAGTTTTACCAGCGCTCCCAATCCATTTAAGATGTTTTCAACGAGGATGGGATTCAAACCCAAGCGTGCAGAGCACAATGGATTTGAAGTACATCACCTCTACCACTCGGTCACCTCGTCCATGTGAGTGCATGTGCTGGTCAAAAAAGACCAAATCACCCTTACACAGGTTGAACGTTCAGAACATCTAAACAAACCTTGAAGTATCGCGCATCCCTATCAAGTCCATCAGGTCTCCAGGAATGACAGAGGTAAAACTGAACGGAAGTGAAATAACGCAAATGGTAGTTCCCTCGCTTAGCCTGTGAGAGGTAGCAGGATAAACACCTGCATTCACCAGAGATGCTTTTCTGCTCGGAGATATCATGTGTTCAATGCAACATAGAATTTTTTCCAAAAGTATCTTGTCTCAAGTCCAGATGCTAAAGGCTAAAAAACATACTTGGGCTTTGTTGCATTTATTTAGACTAATTGCAGACTTTTGAAAGGGGATTTCCTGTTATTGTGTGGCTTTGTTTGAAACTTTTGTGACACGGCTTGTTAAAGTCAATGTCGAGTTGGAAGTAAAAACAATAAAGAAGGAATTTATTATTTACACAAAGACAATTCTGTACTTTGGAATAACATCCAGCTAGAATTCCTTGCTTATGCTTCATTGATCACAGCAAGCTAGCATCCAGTGGATACAATGTATGTTAATGTTAGTGGAGTACTTTTTAGTAAAATTGAGGACGTTCCAGGGGGTCCCATCCATTCCAACAATTCCATTCCAACCAGATTTGGGTTGATGCATGCAGAATACAATGTAATGGCAGTCCATGGCTTTCAGAACTCGGCCAACTTTTTGCCACAATAGGCATGTGAGGCAAAATGCTGACAATCATCCTTTGACCAAATATAATTCTCTTTACAGCAGGGTCCCCGAAAGTTTCTTGTATCTGCCTTTTTGCGCATTATTCATGAAAGCATGTACAAATGTGAAAAGGGAATTGGCTCTAAAAGTTGATCATTCACCTAGCGTGTGAGAGCTAGCAGGATTTAGGCTCGTGTTTTCTAGGAATGTGGTTTTTATGCAGTTGAAAAACATCATGGGTTCTATTTGACATGGAATGTCTTTAGAAGTCCAGCTTGTCACCAAATAAAATGAAAAAGGTTAGAACTGACACTTTTGCTTTGTCATATTTTTGTAGACCAATTAAAAGTGTTGAAGTGACATATTCTTTTATAGTGTGGGTTTGTTTTGAACTTTTGTTATAGGAGCTGTTATGATTGATTTACAGTTGACAGTACTATCAATGAATAAAAAATGTATGGCTTACACGTGGAAAAGTGTACGCTTTGACAGAACATCCAGTTAGATTGTCTTGCTATTAATTCAAAGATCAAGCTTGCAATCGGTGGATAATAGCTATGAATATTTGTTATGTTCAATGGGCATCTTCTGGGTAACAGTGTAATGTTCAGTTCTAAAAGCACCCCTCAATCCAATCTTAAATGCTTTCGACGAGAATGGGATTCGAACCCATGCGTGCAGAGCACAATGGATTAGCAGTCCATCACCTTTACCACTCGGTCACCTTGTCTATGTGATTGCACATGCTGGTCAAAACAGACCCAATCACCCTTAGACAGGTTAAACTTTCAGAACATCTAAAACCTTGAAGTATTGCGTATCCCTATCAAGTCCATCAGGTCTACAGAAATGAAAGAAGTGTACAGGACGGAAGTGAATTAACTCAAATAGTAGAGCACTCGCTTAGCATTTGAGAGGTAGCATGATAAACACCTGGATTCTCCAGAGATGCTGTTCTTCTCAGAGACATCACGTGTTCTATGCAACATAGAGTTTTATCCAAAACTATCTTGTCTCAAATCCAGATGCTAAAGGCTAAAACACACACACTTGGGCTTTGTTGCAATTATTTAGACTAATTGCAGACTTCTAAAAGGGGATTTCCTGTTATTGTGTGGCTTTGTTTGAAACTTTTGTGACACGGCTTGTTAAAGTCAATGTCGAGTTGGAAGTAAAAACAATAAAGAAGGAATCTAGCATTTACACAAAGATAATTCTGTACTTTGGAATAACATCCAGCTAGAATTCTTTGCTTATGCTTCATTGATCACAGCAAGCTAGCATCCAGTGGGTAGAGTGTTACAATGTCTGTTAATGTTAGTGGAGTACTTTTAAGTACAATTAAGGACGTTCCAGGGGGTCCCATCCATTCCAACTATACCATTCCATCGATATTGGGACCGATGCATGCAGAATACAATGTATTAGCAGTCCATGGCTTTCACAACTCGGCCAACTTTTTGCCACAATTGGCTTGTGAGGCAAAGTGCTGACAATCATCCTTTGACCAAATATAATTATCTTTACAAAAAGGTTCATGAACGTCTCTTGCATCTGCCTTTTTGAGCATTATTCATGAAAGCATGTACAAATGTGAACAGAGAATTTGCTCTAAAAGTTGATCATTCACCTAGCGTGTGAGAGCTAGCAGGATTTAGGCTCGTATTTTCTAGGAACGTGGTTTTTCTGCAGTTGAAAAACATCATGGGTTCTATTTGACATGGAATGTCTTTAGAAGTCCAGCTTGTCACCAAATAAAATGAAAAGGGGTAAAACTGACACTTTTGCTTTGTCATATTTTTGTAGACCAATTAAAAGTGTTGAAGTGCCATGTTCTTTTATAGGTTGGATTTGTTTTGAACTTTTCTTATAGGAGCTGTTAAGATTGATGTACAGTTAACAGTACTATCACTGAATAAAGAATTTATGGCTTACATATGGAAAAGGTTATGCTTTGGCAGAACATCCAGTTAGATTGTCTTGCTATTAATTCAAAGATCAAGCTTGCAATCGGTGGATAAAAGTTAAGAATATTTGTTATGTTCAATGGGCATCTTCTGGGTAACAGTGTAATGTTCAGCTCCAAAAGCACCCCTCAATCCAATCTTAAATGCTTTCGACGAGGATGGGATTCGAACCCATGCGTGCAGAGCACAATGGATTAGCAGTCCATCACCTTTACCACTCGGTCACCTCGTCTATGTGATTGCACATGCTGGTCAAAACAGACCCAATCACCCTTAGACAGGTTAAACTTTCAGAACATCTAAAACCTTGAAGTATTGCGTCTCCCTATCAAGTCCATCAGGTCTACAGAAATGAACGAAGTGTACAGGACGGAAGTGAATTAACTCAAATAGTAGGGCACTCGCTTAGCATTTGAGAGGTAGCATGATAAACACCTGCATTCTCCAGAGATGCTGTTCTTCTCAGAGACATCACGCGTTCTATGCAACATAGAATTTTATCCAAAACTCTCTTGTCTCGAATCCAGATGCTAAAGGCTAAAACACACACACTTGGGCTTTGTTGCAATTATTAAGACTAATTGGAGACTTTTAAAAGGGGATTTCCTGTTATTTTGTGGCTTTGTTTGAAACTTTTGTGACACGGCTTGTTAAAGTCAATGTCGAGTTGGAAGTAAAAACAATAAAGAAGGAATCTAGCATTTACACAAAGACAATTCTGTACTTTGGAATAACATCCAGCTAGAATTCCTTGCTTATGCTTCATTGATCACAGCAAGCTAGCATCCAGTGGGTAGAGTATTACAATGTCTGT
>JAVLVB010000968.1:1698786-1744112 GCA_032876305.1 Orestias chungarensis
CTTGTTAAAGTCAATGTCGAGTTGGAAGTAAAAACAATAAAGAAGGAATCTAGCATTTACACAAAGACAATTCTGTACTTTGGAATAACATCCAGCTAGAATTCCTTGCTTATGCTTCATTGATCACAGCAAGCTAGCATCCAGTGGGTAGAGTATTACAATGTCTGTTAATGTTAGTGGAGTACTTTTAAGTACAATTAAGGACGTTCCAGGGGGTCCCATCCATTCCAACTATACCATTCCATCGATAATGGGACCGATGCATGCAGAATACAATGTATTAGCAGTCCATGGCTTTCACAACTCGGCCAACTTTTTGCCACAATTGGCATGTGAGGCAGAATGCTGACAATCATCCTTTGACCAAATATAATTATCTTTACAGAGTGTGTGAGAGCTAGCAGGAGCTAAACTACTGAGGAAATAAACTACAAACAAAAAAGAAGTACGCGATGGAAAACAGAGACTACAGGGAAATAAAACCATAAAGGAAATAATTAAAATGTGAACGGAGGAGGATGATGGAAGAGAGAGAGAGAACCAGCACAGAGAATCAGACGAGCAGTAGGGGAAACTTACTGGGAGATATAAGGAAAGTCCATGTGGAGGACCGGGCAAAAAGAAGGTAAGGTAACGGACGATCCAGCGGTGAGTGTATGAAATAATGAGGGTTAAATACTGAGGAGCAGGAGGTGGAGAAGTGGAGTAAGAGATCTTGTCCTTTGGGAAAGCCCTTTAGGAATTACTGTTGGTGGAGCACACCCAGATCTCTGTGAAGAAGTGGACACCGGCCTGCACAATTCTGAGACTAATTTTCCTTGATCGATGAGAACCACAGCAGTAAAGTATCAAGAAATTGCTTAAATGCTAGCATAGAGAGCTGAAACCAAAATTACTGTTGTTGGCACCCATGTGTGGAGGATGTCGGTGCGGTAACTGTATACCAGGAGGTAAAGACATGACTCTGAGTGAGGAAAGAGAGCAGGAGATTATCAGGCAAGGCCTCACCTATGTGAAATCAGATGTGCACAGTCAGAAGCCTCACTGGGACACAAAATACCCCTGGATTGAAGATCGGAGGTTCCCTACCCAACAACAGAAATGCAGTGAAGGCCACATTTTTAAGGACAGCGAAACAGCTCAAGAAGGAACCAGAGTGGCGTGAGGCATACACAAACCAAGTCCATGAGATGGGGGAAAGAAAAGCTGCAATAAAGCTCACCAAAGAGATAATTGCTGACTGGAAAGGCCCAGTATGGTACATCAGCCACTTGGTGGCGCCTAATCCAAACTCTGTCACAACACCTGTCCGACTGATATGGGACAGCAGCCAGAAGTTTAGAGGAGTCAGCATGAATGACCTTCTCTTGAAAGGGCCTGATGTGCTCAACCCCATCCGAGCAGTGTTACTGAGGTTTAGAAGAGGAGTCCTTGCTGCCCTTGGTTACATCCAGAAGATGTATAATTCTGTGTGGCTTGAAGACCTGGAAATGCATCTTCACAGATTTCTCTGGAGAGACAGTGAAGATGAAGAAATTGAGGATTATGCCATCACCAGAGTAAACATTGGTGATTGCCCAGCTGGGTGCATCGCGCAACTGGCCATGAGAAACACAGCAAAGTTGCCCATGTTTACTCTCCTGGAGGAGGAGCGTAGAGTCCTTGAAGAGGACTCTGACGTAGATGACATCTTAACCTCTCATAATGACCTGGAAAAGCTAGACAAGATCACCAAATCAGTCGAAGAGATTCTAAAAGCAGGTGGATTCTTCCTCAAGCCATGGGGTCAGTCAGGCCAAAGTAGGAGGCAGATAGCTACATCAGAAGACTCAGCAGAACAAGTCTTCATTCTCCCGAACGAAATGAGAGAGGGAGACAACAAAGCTCTTGGAGTTGGATAACTGGTCAAATCAGAAAAACTTTACCTCTTGACCTCGATCAAATTCTCAAAAAGGAAAAAAAAAGATGAAACTGAGCCAGAATCTAATCGGAGGTGAGAGAAAAGACTACAAACCCACTGACTAGAAGACAGCTGCTTAGTCAAGTAGCTAGCTTATATGACTCCATTGGCCTTGCAACACCTGCAAACAAAAGGGAGCTATTCTAATTAGAAAAGCATTCCAAGAAGCCGGAGGCAAAAGCCTAACACGAGAAACATGGAAGAATACACACGCCTCAGCCAAATCACCTTCCATAGAAGCCTCAAACCAATCAAGAGGACTGGAAAACCCTTCGGATTAACATTTTCAGATGGAAGTGACCAGAGCTATGGAACTGTTGCATACTTCAGGTAGGAGACTGAACAAGGCATCCTGGTGTGGCTTGTAGAATCTAAAGCAAAACTCACGCCGCATGACCAGAAGGGAGAACCAGTGAAGGCGGAGGTCAGTGGTGCTGTCTTCACTGCAAGACTCAAGAAATACATTGACAAGCATAGTCGAATGCAAGTTGAAGATTGGCTTCATCTGCTGGAAAGTCAAACTGTTCTAGGTGCAATCCACAAAGACAGTTATGGGTACCAGACCTTTTTTGCAAACCGAGTGGGAGAGATCCAGAAATCCACATCAGCTGAAGACTGGAAATGAATTCCAGGTCAGCAGAACAGACCTCATAACAAGAGGAGCAACCCCAGAAGATCTCAAAGAGGACTCTGCGTGGTAAAATGGACCAGAGTTCCTGAGGCGACCCATAGGAGAATGGCCGACGAAGTAAACCAAAGATTTTGCTGCGTATGCCAAAGAAGCTATAAACAAACTCTGAAGGAAATGTTTTACAGCAGTATTGACCCAAGCACAGGCAAAAAGAAACCACCATGCCACATCTGCTACTGCAATGCCAGTATCTCCAATTTCAGCTCTTTGTCCAACCTCTGACCACGACAAAGACCTGCAAAGCAGCCCTAATACAGCAGAACACTGGATCCAAGACCGGAAGCCACCATCTTGTTCTGCAGTGAGGAAAATCCTTGACATCAATAAATTCAGCAGCTTAACCAAGCTGTTGAGAGTCATCGCCTGGGTGTGGAGAGCTGCCACAAAGTGGAAAAGAGTGCTGGCCGAAACCTCAACAAATAACTTAAAAAGGGCGAAAATTCTGTCATCTTTTGAGATCAAGTCAAGAATCAAAGAAAATGCGCTTACCGTCAGGGAGTGCGAAGATGCGCTCAGAGATGTTTTCCTCATGGCTCAAGTGGAAGTAACCTTTCCGGAAAAAGTGTGGGGAATCGTCTTCTGCTGCATGGCATCCAGAGCTGTACACACAGACCTTGTCAGCGACCAGTCAGCTGAAGGCTTCCTTTTAGCCTATCAACGGTTTACAGCACTGAGAGGACATCCAAGGAAATTGTGGTCAGATCCTGCAAAGAACTTTATTGGAGCGAGACCTGTCCTCAAAGAGCTCCATATGTTCTTGGACCGACTGGACAAATCAAAAATTGAAAATGAAGCCTGCAAGCATGGCACAGAATGTAGCTGGAGGATCTTTCCGGCAGACTCTCCTCACAGAAATGTAGCCACTGAAGCTGCTGTCCGCACTGTGAAGCGGGCTTTGCACAATCTAGGTGGTGATTGAGTCGTCACGTTGGGGGGTTTTCAAACCTTCGTTTATATAACTTCCAATCTCGCAAATGAATGACCTATTGATGCCGGGACTCAAAGCCGGTAGGACTGTGTAGAGTACATCCGCCCAAATTCACTTCTGATCGGAAGGACTGGACCAAGAGGAGATCCAGGAACTTTCAGCTTTGAAGGTTACCCTTATAAGAGGTTAAGGGCCGTCCAAACAGAAGTTGACCGGTTGTGGAGAAAATGGAACCAATTAGCAGGACCAAACCTGTTTGTCAAGACTAAGTGGCACACTGCTCACAGGAATGTGGCCATTGGAGATGTTGTCTGGTTGGCTGACCAAAATGCCCTGAGGGGTCAGTTCAGACTTGCCAGGGTCATTGATGTAAACACTTACAAGAAAGGAATTGTGAGGGATGCACATCTCAGATCCTTCCCCAGCTATCCAGTCTCAACAGTAAAGTCCACTCAAAAGAAAAAAAATTGTTTACCAAAATACCTGCAGTTCTTCAGAGGGAGGTCAGACGGATAGTTGTCCTGATTCCAGTTGAAGAGCAGCAGCAAAATGAGAAATAGAGTCCTATACGATGCGGAGCTGGCGTGACTTCCTTGGGTAGCAGAACCATGAGGTCAAGTGGGAGGTGTTGTGTCAAAATCAAAGCTCTATATTATTCACACTGATGCACTCCAAACCTGTAGAGGTCAGCCTCTTCACCTGCAAAATCTTCAGTGACACGCCCACAGGCAGTGCATGAGGAAATGTTTGAAAAGAGCTCATTCACAAACAACCTCAGCCCCTGATGAGCCGAAGACGCAACTGGTAGGACAGGAACTTTCTAAGAAACTTTGTCTGCTAATATGTAGCATATTTTGGTTTTGTTCATTGTTAGCAATGCTAATTTGATTTTCTACAGTTTAAGTTGAAATTACTTAAATGATTTTGATGTAAGAAGTAACACTGGTTCTCTAAGAAGACTTTTGTTTAATGATATTTATTTGAAACTAATAATCACTTTTGTTTGTTCATTTTTTGAGGTTATCAACCTGTTCAATTTTATCATGCAAATGAAAAAAATAAAAAAGGAAAAAAGACTGAGAACTGAGTTGGCCTTTGCGTTCATCGGATGATCAGGAGTTTTTATTCAAGTTTGGACATAGCTGTGGTTGGTCAAGAAAAAAAGTTTAAATAAAATAAAAATTATAAAACTTGACACTTATATATTGTTTATTTCTGCAGATCTCTACACAATGTTTATTTTCTGCATTTATTTTTTAGACATTTTTTTGCACAGCACTGAAAGGAGTGGCCTCCAATCCCGTAGTACAATGTGTATAATTACAATAAAAGGTATTCTATTCTATTCTATTCTATTCTATTCTATTCTGTTCTATTCAATATATGTGGTGTAAAATAGGTGAGAGAGAATGACAAGAAAATACAGTGGATATGAACAGCAGTAGATAAAAGTGAAGAAAAGAAGAAAAATACAAAAGAGAGCAAGAGGGACGGAAGCAAGAATTTGTTGAATAATGCAAAAGTCTGCTTTGCTGTGTTAAATTTTCCCAGAGTGATCCAAAGGAGCACCAACTGAGATTAGGGTACACACAAACACCCACACATACACACAGAGGAAAACCGTATACAAATAATTCTAAACCACAATTCTTGTTTATTTCAGATGACAAGATTCAAAGGTGCTCGTGAAATATATTTTAGGACAGTAAAAATAGAATTGCTTTGGTCACTACAACTCACCAATCAAAAGTGGATCATGGCATCCTCCGAGACACCTACAGATTATCTCAGTAGATTGTTCATCAAAAAGTGAAACTCATAATATAAAACTAATTTCACACACAATAGCAGATTTAAAGGCTGTTTTTCTCTCCTTTTGTGAGAAGAGAGAGGAAAAAAGTAATGAAAGCCCCAAATTCAGGTACACACACACACACACAAAAGAATGAAAAAAATGAAATAAAATAAGTCATTACAGAACTTTTATAAATGAGCATGATTAACTGATCAAGCGTACAACAACAGGACCCACAACATATGTTGGAAACGATTTGACCCAAATGTTAAGAAATGATACACACTCTTAAGCACTGGAAAGGGAGGGATGTACTCAGATTCATGATTTTACATGTATGTGCAACTTTTCATAAAAGATTTTTTTATGAGCATTTTGAAATATTGTACTAGAAAAAAGTTTATCAAAAAGTAAAATTTGAATTAACCTTCTCATTTTCCTGAAAATGTATTTAGGAGGATTGGGTGATTTTTGCCTCTCTAAAAATATAATGCACTAAGGGGAGATGGAAACGCACCCACAGGACAAGCTATAATATAGTGAACATCTTCTAGTACTTCCTGTTTATTACAACAATTGGTAATGTCAACATTATATGAAGTTTTGGTTTACTTAGCCTGGTTGATTTGCTCCCAGCCAGTGGGTGGAAACATGTCTAACTCATGTTTTTTTGTTTGTTTGTTTTGTTCTTTTTGAAACATATTTTTTAAAAATGCTCAAAATAGACAATTTAATGGAACCCTATGGCCAGCAAATAAGTGGGTTTTAGCATGAATACCTGCCATGTGAACACAACCTATATTTCTTCTAATGTAGCATCAGATTTTGACAATAATCCAGTGGTTAAAAATAAAGGCCATCAGATGCTTGTCCAAATTATTTGTTAAAAAGCCGTTTTTAATCTTAAAAATGTTTTAATAATAATAATAATAATAACAATAATAATACATTTCAATTATAATGCACTTTACATTTAAAGAGAATCTCAAAGTCCTAGTGTTTTTCATAATTAAAATACCTACCTCTTAAACGTTTTACTTTTTAATGTAAGAAGGATAAAAAAGAGAAATCTCCCTAGTAGATCATGTAAATTTATGTAAAAAAACACAAATTGTAGGGATTGAAATTTCCATTTAATCCTAGAATATGAAACATACATTTTGAGTTTGAGCTTTCAGGTATAATCTATAATGACACAAAAAAATATTAATTATTTTCAGAATTGAGTGTTCAGTGTTGCTTATAAATACTTTTGTATCAGATTCAGCTTAAAAAACTGAATGTCTTGTTCAATTCAGCACATGTTATTTTTGGGAATAACAGCAAGAGTCATCTCTATATTGAAGCGTTTAAAAGAAATGGCATTACATATTTGCTCAGCATGTTAACATGACACTCTATATCAATAGCACTCCAATTCTGGCACCTCCTGAATTCTGCACATTTTAAGCCTTTCATGTGTCTGTTTAGCTTATAAGAAAATTTCACACCAAATAATATGGGTGTAAATACTGGGCAGCTTGTCATCCTTTCACAGTTTATGGTATTTTTGTGGGTATATATTTAGAATATTTGCCTTATTGTTGGAGAAGGTTTGCAAGATGGTAATAAATACTTTGTTACTTTGCATAGTGTAAATAACAGATATTAACAATGTTAAATGAATGTCATGATCTGTGTTTTGATTCTGTTTAGTTTCCTGTAGTTTTGTTTTACTTTATTTATTGGTATTAGTGGTTGTTGATTTCTTTAGGTTATTTTCTAATTTGTGAGTCTTTGTTTTGTTATTCTTTTGTGTGTTCCCCATGCTCTCTGTCCCTCTTCTATCTTTGTCTAATTTCATCATCACTTGCACCTTTTTCCAATCATCTGGTCACCTGCTCCACCTCCTGCTCCTCAGTACTTAAGCATCATTTATTCTTTCAGTCACCACTGGATCGTCCGATACCTTAGTTCCTTAGTTGATCTTACCTCCATCTCCTGCCTAGTCCTCACCGTCTACCGGTAAGCCTTTTCTGCTTGCTTGGTTCTCTGTCCTGGTTCTCTTTCTCTCCTCCATTATTTCCCTCCATTCCCCTTCATAGTTTATTTCCTCAGGGATTTTGCTCCTCGTGTTCTCCAGTTCCCCTCGCATTTCTTATTATTGTTATTAGTTTGTTGTTTGTTTTTCCCATCCTGTGTTCTTCCGCTGGTTTGTTTATTTCTATTATTTTGTTCTTTCGCATTTCGTAGTTCCTGCGTTTCGTTTCAATTATGTTTGTTTACTCTCTAGTTTTAGTTCCGCATCATCCCTGGTCAGTTCCACATCACTTTCTGTTTATGTTCAGTTCATTATTTCAACCCTCAATAAATCATTATTTCTTCACGCAATTCCACCTCTGCTCTAGTGATTGATCGCAATACCTGACATTGAATCTTATATTAGGTCCTGGCCTGGGTCTCTCGTCCATGTGTTAGTTCCCTGTGGGTACTCAGCTTTCTTCCCACAACTGAAGGACTGTTAGGCCCCTTTTCAACCAAATTGGTACAAGTGCTGGTCCGGTGCTAGAGCCAGAGTTCGCACCAGTTCTTTGTGTTTCCACTGACCAAACTGGTTCCAAACTGGTGCTTAGCTGGCCCGAACTCTTTCTAGGCCCATAGGAAAGAACGGGTTCGATGTGATGACGTCAGCAACTGGGGGCCGCGCTACGCAACAACTATTAGCCGGTAAACAGGAAAAGAGTGGCCGTTTTTAAACAACACTGAGGGTGCTTATGCGAAAAGAAACAAAATGGACCTGAAGTAAAAGCAGCAGTGGTCAGTGAAAGAGACAAACTTCCTGCTTGCACTGTGGTCCACCACCGAAGTGCAAAAATAGCTTGAGGGGGCTTCAAGGACCAAACTGGTGTTCCAATACATCCAGATGGCAGCAGGAGGGTATGAGCGCATTGTTGAGCAAATTATTAATAAGGTTAAAAAGTGTTGTTGTGGTCTCTTGGCGGTTAGATTTGGCACTAAATCTACTGGGTAATGGTGACGTACACATACGCATGGGGCGAAATAATGACTTGCTTTCCGGCCAGCACCAGTGTGTGGAAACACAAACGGTTCTTTGTTGGTTCGCATTTGGAACCAGCCGTGAACCGGATCTAGCACCAGCATGGAACCAGCCCTTGGTGGAAAAGGGGTAATAGTTGAATCTCTCTAAATCACTGGCTGCTATGATAGATTAGTCATCTTGATATCAGCAGGATGTGGTTCTGAATCAAGTTACTTTCTGTCACATGTCTCCTATGCAAGCACCTCATCCAAAGTTGCATATGGAAGTCTGCATATCTGTATTTAAATGTGTTTGTCACTTGGAATTTGTCATTGTGGCTTAAATGTGATAAGAAAAGCACTATTTAAGTTTACATCCTGAAAAAAAAATGGTGGAATATTTTTATAACATCATACTTTTTACTTTGACTTTAGCAATAGTATTATTAAACTATGCTACCATTACCAGTACTTTAATGAAGAGGTCTTCTTTACTGGGACTTTTTTTGTTTGAATAACTATAGCAGTTTAATAGATTTACCTTTTCAATTTATGAAAGGTACTTTATCAAACATTTTATTTGACACTGCTTTAAGATTTGCATAAAATAAGTTTTAACCATTTATTGAAAATAAATTAGGGGGAGTTGATTGTATGCATATTTTGTGTGGTGTTTCAGGGTAATGTGGTGTGGGTAAAAAATATTAAATATTTATAAAAAGTATAGGAGAAGTTGTTTGTATATATTTGATAAAATATATGTTTTAAGTATGTTAAGTAGAAACGGTTAGCCCTCTATCAGCTGTTCCTAATTAAGGCTGTAATTGTGTCTGTTGAAGAGACTTGATGCCCTAGGCTGTGTCGAATTTAATATACTTAATAAGGTACTTCCACCTTACCCTGCCTCAAATATTGTCTCTCACTGGAAACCCAGCTGCAAATGGTCACCGGATAACAGGTACCTCTACTGAATAAGACTTCTTGTTCCTTCTTCTTCCTGGTCTCCTCCCCTACCCACCATATCCTGAATAAGACCTCTTGTTCATTCGTCTTCCTGGTCTCCTCCCCTGCTTACCATATCCCTAATCCCTGTAACACTACAAGGATAAACGGGTTGGAAAGTGGATAGATGGATGGATGGTTACCCTGCATATTGAGAAAATTGGAAAATGTGGACAGCTGTTCTGGCCATTGGGAGGCTGCCTGGCTAGTCTGAGGGAATTTGCAGAGCGAACTGGCAGAAACGACTTGGAATTCTGCTGTTTGGAATTCACTATCGAGGAGCACCAGCAGGAGACTAAAGACAGATGGAAAACGAATAGTCGGCCAGACCAAAGAAATCATTGTTTTTTTCTGAATTTGGCTCTGTTGTGTGGCCTTGATGGCCAGCTATCTTAGACTTCTCCTGGAATTTATGCAAACAAGATGGTCTGTACCTCTACGTTCCCCATGGACATCTGTGGAACAATTTAGAACTGAATGGACCAGTTGATATCCTATCAGAACAAGGACATTGCACTACACGAATGGACTTACACACGCAAACGCACACACATGTTAGGTTTCTCTATGCTGGTGGGGACTTTCAATTGACTTCCATTCATTTTCATTAATTTCTATTGTCGTTCCCATATTGATAGTATTTTTTAAATGTCCCCATTATGCCGTAAAAACAATTACAATTACATGTAATGCCTTACTTAGTACATGAGTAACAATTTACTTTCTAACCTTGAACGTTCTATCCTGTCCAACAGTTAGGTAAAGTGTGATGAATTGCTTTTCACAGTGCCAAGTTGAAGCTGGACAGATTAACTTTCAAAAGTGGAGCATCATGACTGTTATTGCATGCTTAATGGGTATGAATTAAAATGTTATTGGAAATATCTTTGATTATTTCAAATGTATTGAACATAGAGACAGAAATGAAAGGAAAAAAATAAAGGGAGAAAGAGAGGTTGGCGAAAATGTTTAAATGAAAACAGGTAAATAAGAATAGAGAGGAGAGAATCATAGAGAAAATATAAGACAACACCTTAGAAAAATGCCTCTGTACCTGCAGATAAACAGGGAAAATAATGAAACAGGCAAAAAAAAAGATCGAAGAAAACTGAGAAACCATAATACACAAACAACATATGCATATAGAACAATAAAGTTTACATGATTACTGAAACATACACAGGGCTAGTTAATAAAATATCTACCAAGTAGTTCTAGGTAGGTAGGTAGGTGGATAAAGGCTAAAAGTGCAACTTTAACTAAATGGACACAACACTTCTAAAGTAGTAATAGATTTCATTTATAACTAAAGGAGCTATAAAAGCATTTTAAAGGCACGTACCTAAAATATCATACATATTAGTAAGTAAAACACATCAATACAGGACAGAAAACCAACCTTGAGAGATGACTCATTCTAAAGAAGGGATACAACTGGATGAGAAAGTAGAGAAGTGAAGAGTGGAGCCAGAAGGGAAAGAGTGTCGCTAAGAGTTCATATCAGTAGGAGGTTACAGGAACACTCTCTGGGGGAAAACATGCCACTGTTTTACACAAACACATTATGTCTTTTTGTTTTCACAAGGACTTTGCTTGATTCCATTCATTTTTAATTCATGTTTATGGCCTAAACCTGAATAAACCTAACCACAAACCCCAAGGCAAGGGGCAATGGTTGTTCCTGGGCTTTACCACATTGGAAATGGTACACACACACGCACACACGCACGCACGCACGCACGCACGCACACACACACACACACACACACACACACACACACAAAAGCTGGGCCACAGGCTGTTCTAACCAATAGCAAACAATATATTCAATCTGAAAACATAAACTTTAAAAAGCTCCTGGGAGGTGGTTGATATATGCTGATGCCAAAAAAAATAAAAACACACCTGTGGCAACAGCTCCACATTGCTTCACAAATAGCATGAGTCACAAACGTGTGCACATTTGTGTGCATGCAAAGGAAGGGAAGTTTTTGAACAACCAGTAATCTGTAAACCTCTGTTAGTTTCCCTGGAGAACACATTAAACACCGGCACCTGCACCATACTTGCAGAGAATGCAGTGAGTGTTCAGTAGCTTGTTGTTGTCTAATACTCATCCACACAAAGTCCCAGGGAGAAAATAAGAAGTTTTGCCTCCTACTGTTTGGCTGATAGGCTGTTAAAGTTCATCAGTGTTTAACTCCCAAAACTCAAGTGTCTGTAAAATAACCAAAATCAAACTCCCATTTAAATGTCAGTTCTCATTCCACTTTTCTTTTCTCTGCTCTTAGATAATTTATTGTAAAATGTTTTCAATCTTATTCGATGTTCTTTAAAGTTTGTTCACAAGAAAATGTGTAAATTTAGCCAGTTTGAATCCAGACACGACTCTATATCTGAGCTGGAGATGGAATTTACTCCATTGCTGATTCTCTGCCCTTTGCTTTCTTTCCATTTCCTACTTCCTCACAGCAGTATGCTTGGACCCAGTGGTGCCAAAACTGAACAGATTGGCTTCTGAAAGCTCGCCATTTCCCTTATTCATAACCCAATGCTTTCAGACAATAAATCCGAGGCATATTGCAGGTCTGGAATGTCTGATTAAAAAACAAATCAAGATTTTTTGAATTACTTTTTCTATCCATAAAAGAGAGTCTGACTAAACAGATGTTAATTTAGTGTAACATTACTGGTGCTAATGTTTGTGATTAGTCCTTTAGGGTTGGCACACCCACATTTTTATGTGCTGCCTTCACTACGGCCCCATTTTTTAAATTTTACTTCTGCTTTTATATCATCAGCAGTTAGGGCAGATTAACAATACCACAAAGTTGTGGTATTTGCCAAAAGTAAAACTAAACATTTATGTAGAGAATTTTACATTGTCTGTTCTTATGTCATCAATTAACTTTTCCTTACAGGATTTGCAAAGGGTTGCAAATTCAATTGTCATACAATGAATTTGTATGTGTGGCGGCGTTTTACAAGGTTGTTGTAAATTCAGATATCTTGTTTTTGGTGAAAAGGGGAAGATCTGTTTTTATCTCAGGAAGGGCGATTATTTGGTCCTTTCATCTAGGAGGACCATTTATTTTTTGCACAGGACACGTGTTATCTTGGGTTGGTTATGGGAGTTTGAAGACTATAAAATGCTTTTGGGATGTACTTGGAGTGAGACTGTCATGGAAGCTCTTGTTTGTTGCTCTCCTAGAGCTGTAGAATGAAAGCTTATCAATTTCTTTCAAACTGGTTGTCTCACCTGTTATTTAAGGTCTAATTTTCCACAAAAAACTACTTCCCTTTTTACATCAAAATAAAACTCGCCACCAAAGATACAACAAGGTGTCATTCACCTTAAGCCTGTGTGTGCTCTTTACACCTCTATTTCTTTGTATGGAACATATTTTGTATAACAATTCAAAATGCTTGTCTTGCAGATAAAAACACAGTAGAAAGAAACAATTAAGCGTAAAACTTTGAAAGTTACATTAAGAACAAATAAAAAAGTTTAAAAGCATACTTTTGATAACTGAGTTTTCTGGTTGTGTTTCCTTTGCGCTGTGCACTAATGTTTTACTTGCTTAGAAAAGCATCTTTTCTCCGAGAGGAATTTTCCATTGTTGGAACACATAAACTCAACATAAGTCACACAAATCAGTTTTTTGTACAAACTTACGGGTAAATAAAGGAAATAAAGGTAAACAAAAAACACACCAAACAAAAAATGGAAACAAAAAACTCACAGAAAAAAACAACAACACAATTACTAAGTCCAAAGTGAAAGACCATGTCGTGAAGGGTCCTGCAATGATGAGGCAGAATCCTAGGTGAGTAAGAACAATGGCAGGAACTGTGGCAGGAACTGTGGAGGCCTGCGTCGGACGCATAAAAACCAATGAAGGCTGCATCTGAGGCAAAGGAACCATTGCGGGAACCGTGGAGGCATGCATTAGAGGTAAAGGAACTATTGCAGAAACCGTGGTGGTCTGCGACAATGGCGTGGCAGGAGCTGTGAAGATCTTCAGCAGAGGCGTGGCAGGAACCCTTTAGGTCTCCGATAGCAGCATGGCAGGAACCGTGGTGTTCTCCGATGGCATAAGTTTGGAGTCAGAAAAGCCTCCGGTGTGCCAAAAGCTTGGAGTCAGAAAGCCTGCGGTTTGGCAGAAGCTTGGAGTCAAAAGCCCCACAGCGTGGCATAGGTTTGGAGTCAGAAAGCCTGCAGGGTGGTAGAGGCGAGGCTGGACCGTCGTGCTAAGAGGCTGCAGCTCGACTGCCGGGCTAACAGGCTGAAGCTCGACCGTCCTGCTGTGTGATCAGGAACTTGATGTCAGAAAGTCACCAGGAAAGAACTGGAGGTGTTTAGATTTAGTAGGCTTTAGACATCTCTGATTACTAGCCCCATAATAAGGCCTAGGAACTGTGGATGCCTGACCAAACTCAGGATTAGGGTGAGGAAAATAATTCCTAACCCCCCAGCAGAATCTGTCATTTGGGGTAGAGCCTCCTCAACTACATCTGTGGCATCATAATCCAGGTGCAAGCTTTCAACCACCATCTCAGTGGACACAGGAAGCAGATGTTGACCAGGAAAATCCAAGAAACAGAACTTAATCATGAACCAGGAAAACAGGGCAGAAAGCGCTGCAGATTAATTAACACTTTCAAACTTAATGAGTATTGATCTATCTGCTAGTATAAATAGAGCCAATATCTTTTAATAAGAAAATAAGATGCATTTGTTTTAAACTTTTCACATCAAATGGCATGGAAATACCTGCTTCATTGAATTTTTCACTATTTCCCCAAGTGGCAGCTGTGTGCCAGTGCACAGCAGCAATGGGAAGTCACTCTGTTTACTTTCTGTTTTTGCTGACCTTGGGCTGTTTTTCAGGGTTTCTTTTTTATATCCCTCGGAAGATTTGAAAGCCCACACATTAACATCCAGATGCTCTTCTCACACTTTCCGTGCAATTCAGTTCCAGAAACAAAGTGTTATTAGTGTCCATTTCATTTAATTACAGCTGGCTCAACACACTGTTGTTGTGCATCTCTCCAAACTAGAGGATGGGAGCGGCACTGAAACATGAGGGTCATTTTCAACATGGATCACAACATGGTTTGCAGAAACTTAATTTGTTTGCCCAACCAACAGAGGATCAATGGCAAAATTTATTTTTATTTTTATAAAAATAATTAAAAGCATGTTTTTTGTTTGTTCTTTTGCCTTTTGATGCTCATGTTATTATCTCTTATGTCTTTTCCCAGGGAAAGCTGCTTATCCCAGTCTGGTTTCCATTCATCTTTTTATTCTGAATTTTTTATGGAGAGATATTTGTTCCAAAATTATTAAAAGCAAATACATTTTAGTAATTTAAAATTAGTATGCAATAACTTAACTTATAGCTATGCAGTTTTTTATTCATTTATTTTATTCAGGTTTTTTGAGACAAGCGTTATAAATTGCAGTCTTTTCAAATCATGTTTTACAGATAATGTTCAAGATTATGTTCCACACCAAAGTGCTTCATAAATTGTTCTTATCTACCAATAAGAGACATAGAAGGAGATGCTATCTTGCAACTAAATGACTAAATGTTAGCAACAGTATCCTGATTGTTTATCTCTGGTAAATGATGCACCAATGATCCTAAGATAACTGTGGGATTTTTCAATACTTTTATCAGTGTTACCAGTTCCTCAATAAAGACAGTAGCTAATGACTGTACTAAAATTACTACATGTCACTAAGTGACACCAAGATCTAACTTGACTAATTTGGTATGTGAGTGTACTGTTATAGGTGCTGTTGAAGCCAGACATATATTACCATAGGAGAAGAGATATAAAAGTGAGTTGAAAACACCTTAAAATGTTTAAAACTACAAACTTACATTTCTCTATAAGTTTTTTTTTCATTCCACAATTTTAAGGCTACATAGATAGTCTTATTTTAGCGTAAGGACCAATTACGCCTGGGTTGACGTTCTACAAGAGGAGTCATCTGCCTGGGAGTGTTTCGGGGTGAGGGGTGCTCACAGTAGCAACTTAGTGAAAACAGGAAATATTAGCATTAGAGAGTTGTCACAAGCCTGAGAGCTTAAAGCTGCAGGCAGTAACCTTAATTTACAGAGCTCACAAGCTTAAACTGATATAACTTTAGAGGTTTGGTCTTACAAGAAACACAGAGTATTAATGGACAAATGCTAGGACATGGCCAACATAAATTGCATACTATAGACATTCTGGAGCAGACATTAGGTTTTCTATTTCCTTCAATTCCTCAGCCAAACTCAATAAAACTGAATAAAAAGATATTGTTTCCCTCTGCTTCTGACGCAAATATTTTCCCTACAAGCGCTGGAATATATAACTCGGGAGCTCAGTTCTCACCTCCTTCTACAGATGTGTGGTGGAGAGCATCTTGTGCTCCAGCATCAACGTGTGGCATGGAAGCTGCTCTGCTGCAGACAGGAAAGCTTTGCAGAGTGTGGTGAAGGCTGCACATAGGACTGTTGGAGTCAGCCTCCCCAGAACCACAGACATTTACACCTCCAGATGCAGGAAAAGGGCCTCCGGCATCATGAAGGACCCCACACACCCAGCACACTCCCTTTTTGTCCCGCTCCCCTCAGGCAGGAGGCTGCGGAGCATCAAGTGCAGAACCACCAGACTGAGAAACAGCTTCATTCCTGAAGCTGTGAGACTCTCAAACACACTCAATTACAAATGAAAAACACTTTCTCATTTAACAGGCACTGTTCAGTTTAATATCACACATTAAAATGTCACTTGCATTCCGAATTTTCATTGCTGCTATGTCCGAAGTCCGATATTGTAGATTCTGTGTCCATATTGTAGATTCTGTGTAGTCAAATCCTATTTCTCGTATAGTTCTTTATATTTTATTATATTATTTAAAATTGCTATCAGGGTGTAAACTGGACCGGGGGATTAGAATTTCGTCCCACCTCATGTACCACATGTAATGTGATGACAAATAAAAATTCCTTGATTCCTTGATTCCTTGATATAAAGAAAGTTCACGAGACAAGCAATTTGTCTAAAACAGAGACTAAAACAGAGAGAGCTTTAAAAACATCTGCAGTTTGAAAAGGGTTAAAGAGAGCAACTACACATGACTAAAATTTAAAAGACAACAAAGAAAACAAAGACTTCCATGGGATCAGTACTTATTCCAACTATATGAACAATTATTATGTCAAGAAACAGATGCTTTGGCAAAAGCAAGACAAATTAAACATGAAATAACTTTTACACATTTGTTGATCAAAGACTGCAGTAGACCTGGGCTTCCAGAAACATTCTGATAACTGATTATGCTGCTGTATACTCTATATGTTTTATGTTAAAAGTCCTGCTTTGAAGTTTTAGTTTATTAGTACCTGCAGAGCAGAGCCCTGAAACCTGAAGCTGCTAGACCTCCACGGAAATCTACCCTGTCACTCCTAATAAGCTTATTAGGAGCAATCTCCTTTAATCTAACCTTTCTAACATTCTATTATTTTACTAATGTGGGGCTGCAATGGAAGTGTGGCTGTATATAATGCAGAGTTTTATTGTAAAGAGGATGGGTAAAGATGAGGGTGATGGCAGGGAGACCGTCCAAACTTAAAAGGTCAAAACAAAGGATCCTGGCCTCGATTCTCAGCAATTAGAACACACTGAAGAGAATGAGGCGTTGCAGACATGCACCTGGTTTCCGACAGGAGAAGAAACGCATCATAGAAGTAAAGGTAAAAATACAAACTTAAAAAGTCAAATTATAACATTAATTGATTGATCATACAGACCTGTTGTACTAATGCATATCACAAATCTTGCAGTTGATGCTATTCAACAAATGTAGGTAAATATTAAAGCATTTAAGTATAAAGTTCAGTAACTCATGTTAGGAGTTCCGAAAAATAGAAAAAAAAATGAAAAGGAAATCTTTTTTGAGCTCATTTGCAGACCCTCACAGCACTATTTAAATGTGTTAATCAGGAGATCAGTTCAGACCTTGATTTTGATCCTGTGTGTCAGGAAAAAAAATGTTATGGAGTCAGGCTCATGGTTTCAGGAGTCCAGAATAATTTTAAACTACTACATGACCTGAAAATGCACATTTTGCTTGAAGCAAAATCTGAATCTCTACTTTTGTTAGAGTTAGAGCTGAGTAATAAGTTGCTTGTCTGCTGTCTGCTATGAATCAGTCTGCTTATCCGGCACATCTTATAATGCCAGGAAGGGTAACCTTTATCAGCAGACCATGCATATACATTTGATAAAGCCTGGGCTCTGCTTCATATGTATGAATCAGATTACTGTGCCAAACCCACATGCTTTGTGGAGTGGTGATGTTTGGGTATCCCAGCGAGTCAGAGTATACTTCCACAAAGGTTTAGGTAGATCTGAGTGGCAGAAACTAGCCAGGAGCGTTGGATTAGTTAAACTCACAGTTTAACTCATGTCTCGGGGTTTTATTGAAAAGCTATTTTCTCATTTGGTATGTTATTGAAATTAATTAGTGGTTTTGACGGGCTGAACATCAAAACCAAATCGGGTAGAAATGACTTAGTGTGTATCAGAACTGATTACAGACCTCTAACTGATCAATCTGAAATAAAACGTATCAGGTTGTGTTCACAAAGCAGGTCTTGATGAACAGTTCAGGTTTTTTTTGTTGCTAAAATCCTATTTTTTGGGTGTTCATTCTGACACTATCAGAGTTCTTGCGTGAATGGTTTATGACCCTGAAGCAGATAACAAAAGAGGAAGGCTCCACACTGCATGAAACAGTGGATGCTCCCATCTGTGGATCGATCCTAAAGTCGTTAAACATTGGGATGGTATCGTCACAAGTACTTTTTAGTTTAAATATTGTTTACGTCCATGTGACATGATGAAATGCAAATGTCATGGTATGTGTTTGTTCGTGGTTAGGGTTTCCTTAGTTATTGTTTCTAGGTATTGCCTCATCATGTTTAGATATAATCTCCTTTTGCCTCCTAGTCTTACTATTTGTTTTTTTAGTGCCTTCCTTTGTATGTCTAGTAGTTCTGTTTGATTAATATTAATGTTTTCTGTATTTTCCTTCTCCCGTTGTTTACATTTCCTTCTTGTTTCCTGTTGACATTTTCTCCCTGCCTGAGCTTCTCTCTTAACCACACACACCTGAAATCACTCTGCTGTCTAATTAGTTCCTTTGTTCCACTTCTCATCCTCCCTGCTTATATACAGTACCTGTTTCTCCTTACCACTCACCGCTCAATCATCCACGTTAGGTTCCCCCCTGCTCGGTGTCCTTGTTGTCGTCCTTGTTGATCTCCAGTGTTCCTTCCAAGTTCCCTTTGTTCCTTGTTGCCTCCAGTCTGCGGGTCTCTGTTCTGCTGCACCTCAACATGATACGCCAGCATTCACCCTCTGTGTTCCGTTGCTGTTCTGGGTTCCTGTTTTCATCATACAAACCTGCAATAAAATCCTCATCTCATCCATCGCCGTCTCCATCTTCTACATCTGGGTTCACAACATCACAGCGTTTCGTGACAGAAACATGACGGTTTAGACTAGCAACTCTTTGAAAAGTACCAGATTGGTATCCTGAATTAGTATAAAAGATGAAATTGGCACAAATCATATTTTTTACCATAAAAAGGTCAGAATTTCTCAGTTCAGACTGTGGTGTATAGGTTTTTATACAGAGGGTTCTTTGAGGACAAACAAGCCTAAAGTCTGTTGACTGAAGTGTATCTAATCAAAAAATAAAGTAAAACAGTGGAAGAAATACTCAGAAAAAAATAGAAATCTCAATCTTTCACTTTACTTCTATTTGTTGTTTGTTAAAATCAGTCCACACACCATCATCATTGCTTCTATCTCTGCCATATTTTTTTACTCTGACATGACTTTTGATCTTTCCGTATGTTTTGTGTTATTTTTGCCCTGCTGCTGCAAACCAGCAACTGTACTACCAAACATTGTATTATATGATTCTTCATCAAGTGTCGGGTCTCTCCATGTCAACCAGGTATCAGTGAACTGTGCATGCCTACAGCCTTGTCTACCTTGTGTTTGACAGTGTGGACAATGTGTTGATATTGTTCTCAGGATTCTGCTGTGTTGGTTTTATGTAGCACCATGGTCTCTCCACAGTTCCGTCTTTCTTATTTTTCCTCTTTCTTACTTTACCTTTTATGTATTTTTTTTCTAACCTAATTTTTAATGTCCCTGGAAGAAATACAAGAAAGAAAACAAATAAAACCTAAAAACTTGCTCCCTGCACTCATCTTCAACAATCTTAATTCAGTATTCAATGATCTTTACTACATTCCTCCTGTGGTGCAATTATAAAGGAGAAATATAAAAGATATATATAAATTCTCCTTTTTTTTACATTAGCACTTTTGTCTGCCCATTTGTTTTTTGTTCTCTGTCGCTCTCTTCTCTTTGCTTTTCCCTCTTGGTGTTCCCTTATTATCTGAGTCTGTCACCTCTTCAGAGTGGCTCGTCAGAGGATGCAAACTTGTTAAGAAGGGAAAGCAAGTAGGGGAATTTCATACCGCCGCCATCCATTATCATTAGATGATGCAGGTTGTGTGTATTCCAGAAGAATGAGACGGGTCTGATGGTGTTTTATGTGTGGTGTGATACTCTGATACCTTGAATCAAAGTTGCTTCTTGTTTCACAGTCAGTTTGGATTGAAAGGTGAACCTCTGTTCTCAGTCTCAAGTCATGTTTAAGTATCCCAGCGAGTCAGAGTATATTTCCACAAAGATTTAGTTAGATCTTAGTGGCAAAATCTAGCCGGGAGTGTTGGACTTTTTAGTTAAATTCACAGTTTAACTCATGTCTCAGGGTTTTATAGAAAATATTTTTTCTCTTTGGTATGTTATTTAAATTAATTAAGGGTTTTGATCCTTATTACATTTCATAATGATCAGCGGATTCGATTGTGAAAATGTGCGTTCAGGCCACAGCAAGTTAATGGTTTAAACTTCAAGTGTAATTGTTTCATTCCATTGTTAATATACTATAAATAACACAGGACTGCAGTCAGTGGTCTTTGTCATTGCAGACAAAAACTTCCATGCATTTATGAGCTTGATGTTTGACGGCACAACATGGATTCACTGTTTAGCTTTTTGAATAATAATTATATTAGAAAGATAATTAAACACAACTGAATAGATCATTATTAATTTCAAAGATGAAAGATTATGAGCTGATTTTTTGACCCCATCAATCAAAATGACAAACAGCAAGAAAGTCTAGCTCATCCTCTGGTGAGAATTAGGTTTTGGTTAGACTTAGTTTCAGGAAAAACTTAGTAATGGTTATGGTTATGTATAAATAATGGAAGTAAAATGATGATGGAAGTCAATACAAAGTCCTGGAAGCAATAGAATTATGAGGATGTGTGCATGTGTGGCATTTTAATTACCACTGAAGTATGAAGCACTTTTGACGCAAAGGTCGAAACCCCCCATGGTGCAGTGATCTGGAACATTCAGCTAAAGTACTAACCACTCAAGTGTTGAAATCTAATGAGTCTCCACACGGTTCATTTCAGAATATTAGAACATGTAGCAGACAGTTTCTTTCTCACCATGATGCAATTTTGGTTTGAGATGGAACAGAGACTTAAATATTTGAGGAGGTATTTCAGCCTAATTGTTCTAGAGGAATATTACAATGTGTGTTCATGTTAACTAAGATTTTCTATTGTTTAATGGAATACATCACCTGATCTTACTCCTTTTTTTCAGGTAATGTTCTAGATACATTTTTAACCAATTTCTAGGTCAATAATCATTCTTATTAGCTGTAGTCTGATTTTAAATGTAAAGAAGCTTCTAAACAGATTACAGTATTATGGAAAAAAACTATTTTATTTCATTCATCCAATTATAAAAAAATATACCTGTGTTAATTAGGGTTAGGGACCATAGTTGCTTGCAAATAGCTAAAGTTCACAAGAAAATCTCTAAAAAACAAATCTAAAAAATCATTAGAGTACAGTTCACTTACTTCTAACATCTTCTAATGTACAGTACTATGTAAAGTAAAAACTGTCTTAGCAGTACTGCTGAAACTAACACCCACAGTCTTCCTTATCTCTACTCTCGGGTTACAACCAATCAGGAACCACCAAACTAAATAGTGCTCCTTGATTGGTTCCTTTGCAAACAGTAAATCTCCAAAGAGAACTGATCAGAATGTCAATGTCAAATGTATTTATATGGCACTTTAAAACAGGTATAAAACTGCACCAAAGTGCTGTACAAGAACAACAACAATACAAATTGATGAAACAGAGTATCAAACTACTACTTCAGCTAAAAGGCAAATAATAAAATGAGTTTTAGGAAGAGATTTAAAATGATCCAGGCTGTGGGCAGATCTAATTTGGAAAGGTTGATTATTCCATAGAATAGGAACAGCAGAGAAAGCCCGATCTCCTTTCCTCTTAAGTTGGGTCCAAGGAACTGTGACTAATAGCTGATTGTTTGATCATAGGGTTCTGGACACAGACTAAAATTTTAGAAGGTCCTGAAGGTAAGGGGGAGCTAACCCATTTAAAACTTTATAAGTTAATAAAATAATCCTAAAATTAGTTCGATAAAAGACGGGCAGTCAGTGTAAAGAGGCCAGTACAGGCCTTATATGGTCACGCTTCCTGGTTCCTGTAAAAAGCCTTGCAGCTGCATTCTGGATTATTTGAAGTCGCTGCATCTGTGATTTATAAATCCTTCAAAGTCCTTGAAACAAAAATAAAATTTGATGTTTGCTAAAATCCGTAGGTGATAAAAACTTGATTTAACAACAGAGCTAATTTGTTTATCTAGCTTTAAACAGCTGTCATACGTAAAACCAATATTTCTAGCTGAGGACAGAGAAAACCTTGCTAAAGATCCTAGAATAAGATCTGGATTTGTAGTGTGAAGATTTTGACCAAATAATATAGCTTGAGATTTACTTTGATTTAGTTGAACAAACTTTTGTTCCATCCAGGATTTGACTTCAGCTAAACAATCTATCAATAGCTGAAGAGATTCATTTTACCATATTGTAGTTTAAGGGGCTTATAAATCTAGACGTCAATGTAGCAAAATGCTGCTCAGCAATTTTTGGGTTGAACCATAAGGAACCCAGCAAAGCTGACTCAACCAACCATGTGGATTAGGACAGCCAAAACTTGGTGTGGTATTGTAATTAGTGGCTTTGAGCCAGGATAGATTTTTCTTGGTTGTATTGACAATATGAGTGCAATCTTATAAAAGAAGTTTCTTTGTCTATCCTGTTTTCCAAGTGGTTGCGAGTAAATCCAGGCTTAATTTCTCACCCCTTCAACACAAGTACATTTTTGAACTTTTGCTTTATGTCACGGAATGCAGCAGTGTGAGTCAGCTGCCTATATTTGCTTATGCGAGATTTAAAACCCTACAGCCTAATGTTTTTTTAAAAAGCTTAGGCCAACAGGGAATGAAATGTTGGCACAGACAGGGCGAGTAATGCTCCCCTGCTTTCTTTAATGCAGACAAGGTGACATTGACGCATTCCTTAGTCCCCGAGCTGCACTGCTGATGCTTCTCATTGGCTGGCTCTGAAAGAAGCTCAGGGACTCAGTGTGTCAGGGTCTGTGTTTTAGTTCTCTGTTTAGTTTGCTGTAATTTAGGTTATTAAGTTATTTCTTTCTTTGGTTCTATTTTCTACTCCAGTTCCCCTGGTCTCTCTCTCTCTCTGTGTCTTTTCTCTCAGTCTGAGTCTTATTATCACTTGCACCTATTTCCAATTATCTATTTATCTTCTCCACTGCTCCACCTCCTTCTTCTCAGTACTTAAGCCTGGTTCTTTCACTCACTACTCGCTGGATTGTTACATTACCTTACATCTCGTCGTTCCCCTGTTCACCTTCCGCGTTCCAGTTCTCCTCCCTTCCCAGAAAGTTCCCCCTTCTGCTCGCCTGATTCTCTGTGATGGTCTCTCTCCCCTTTCGTGTCCTCCGTGCTCCTCCGTTTGTCTGTTTATCCATTGTTTTTGTTTCTTTTGTTGTCTCTTGGTTTCTGCGCTCCCCTTTATTGTTCATTAGTTTTGTTCTTTGTTTTCGTTCCAGTTCCCATCCCGCATTTTTGCTCGATTTTTGCTGAATTTAACTTAATGATTTTGATTGATGAATGTCAATTCAATATATTGAAAGATATATGAAACATGTTTCTGATTTACTATTTTTCCCGGGATTAAGTCACATAAAAAATGTGGGATTCTGGAAATTAAATGGCTTGAGTAACAAATATTTTACAACTTTCTAAGTTTTTATCAGACAGTTGTTTTCTTTTTATATTTTGATTTACAGGTTCAAATCAAATAGATTTTCAGGAAAAAAAGACACAAAAACACACTGTTTGTTTGCAACAGTGCTTATAGATTTGTGAGGGCCAAAGATGATGACTTCTGTTTCACTGTTTAACTGGAGATAGTTATTTGACATCCATACTTTAATATCTCCAAGACAGTCCAGGAGAGACTGTACATAGTTAGTGGATTTTAGTGGGAGGGACAATTGTGAGTCATCTGCGTATAAGTGAAAAGATATATTATATTTCCCAATTAAGTTTCCAATCGGAAGCATGTACAGGCAGAAGAGCAAATGGCCAAGGATTGACCCCTGGCGTACCCCACTGGAGACAGAGGCAGTGGATGAGGAGAAGTGATCAATGGACACAGAAAATGTCCTATGTTTAAGAAAGCAGTTGAACCAGTTCACGGCTGTCCCCTAAATTCCCACCCAATGTTCAAGGCGGGTAAGAAGAATGTTATGATCCACAGGGTCGAATGCAGCACTGAGATCAAATAAAATCAGGATTGCATTTCCACCTGAATCTAGAGTGTGCAGCAGATCGTTTGTCACTTTAAATAAGGCTGTTTTGGTGCTGTGGAGAGCTCTAAAGTCAGACTAAAATGTCTAAAAATGGAAGCAATTGAGAAAGAACAGTGTTTTCTAGCACTTTGAAGATAAAAGGAAGTTTAGAGATGGGTTGATAATTTTGTAGGCATTTAACATCAAGAATGTGCCTTTTAAGTAGGGGTTGGACAACCACATGCTTAAAACAAGCAGGGACTGTGCCAGAGACCAGGCAAGGACTGTACCAGAGACCAGGCAAGGTCTCTGGCACAGTCACAGTAATAACTAGAATGCTGGGACCAATCGTATCAAATGCATCTTTGAAAATACTATTGGGGGAAGCATCATGAGGGGATGAAGTGGGTTTCATATGTTTTATTAAGTCGCTCAGTTCAGCAAATGACATACGTTGAAATTGATTAAATGTGGCTAAAGCACCAGAACAAACTGGTGGGGTATTAAACGAAAAAGGGGATAACTGAGATCTAAGTATATCAATTTTGCTTATAAAGAAATTCAGACATTCCTCACGTATACCAGTAGAAGCTTCAAAATTAGATGAAATTGGGGGCTTGATGACAGAGTTTATTGTACTAAACCATGCGTGCTCAACCAGTCGATCGCGATCTACTGGTAGCGGACTGATCCCAAGTCGACCGTTATGACATGACAAGAAGTCAGTGTTGCAAACTTAGCGACTTTGACGCTATATTTAGCGACTTTTCCAGACCCTCTAACTAATCTAAAAAAGAACAAACTAAAAATTACATAGGAACAAAAGAAAAGAAAAAAAAATTTTCGTCCACGCGGCGGGGGCGGCATTGTGGCAGGCCTTCTGCGCCACTACCTGTTCTACCTGGCCCTGGAGAACTCGCAGCACATGGACTACATCACGGAGAAGCTGTGGAACGCCGTCCTGGCCGGGGAGTGTGTGTGTGACTTCCTTTCAGGGAGTGTGTGTGCGTGTGTGTGTGTGTGTGTGTGCCTTCCTTTCAGGAAGTGTGTGTGTGTGGGTGTGTGTGTGTGTGTCTATATTTGTAAATTGTTCTAGTATAGAAATAGTATAGTCGTCGTAGTAAATACTGAAAGTGGTTCTTTATGAAAGGTTTTTTGCATTTTACTTTTTTATTTTGCATTTTACATATTTTACAATAAATTGTTAGGTCATTAATTTTTGCAAAATTGAGTTATTTTGTCATGTTTTATATTTAATATTTTAATCAGTGAATTATATATGCCAGTTCTCAAACTACAAGCAGAATCAACTAAGTTTGCATGAAAGCAAAAATTACCTTAAATATGTCTTCAACAAACGTTAAGCATTCATCCCAGGTCTTCAATCAAAACATATACAGAAACATATTTTCCTTTTTATAATAGGTATATTTACTTCTGTTAAGGTTTTTGTACGTTATGAAACACTGCAGACATACGTAAGGTAAGTAAACTTGGTCAGTAGTTATATGCATTATATGATGTGTTATCAATCTTGTTTCCCTCCAAAATTTATAATTATAAATTCCCCTGCTGCCTAAAAATGCTTTGATAAAGTGAATACTCAGTGAAGTAATCAGTAATCGGTTCGGTACAAAAAGCTAGCCTCCTCTTCCCAGTGCCAGGTCTCACACTAAGGTAGGAAGTGATTTCCTTTATTCAAACAGAGATCTACCTGTTTTTTATCTTGTTTATTTTTCTGTTCGGTTCATATTAAGCTCAGTTATGGCTATTGCTCATCATGAATATTGTTGTGTGTGTGTCTGTGTGTGTGTTTGAGAGAGGGCAGGTTTGTGATGTGATGTCTGATGGTTGTATGACAACAACAAAACGTGTTGTGAGGGTAGTTACTGCAGACTGGAAACGATCTGTGGGGGTTTGCGATGTTGACACTGGACTAGTAGATCTCAGGAGGTTGGCTACTTGAATAGTAGCTCTTGGGACAAAAAAGGTTGGGCACCCCTGTACTAAACAATACTTTAGGCCTGTCAGCATGTTTATTAATTAAGTCCGAGAGGTGTTTTGCTCTGGCTTTGTTGGCTGCAGTCTGAAAATTTACCAGGGACAGATCATTATCCTCTGCGTTAACTCCATAGTTCTTCTCATGTGGTTTGGCATTTTTTTATCATCCCTCTGATCTCTTTCTCTATCACTAAAAACTAAAAATAAGGTCTAAAAATGTTTCTTTTAATAAAACTAATTAGCTAAGTTTTTAATTTAAATTAATATTATTGTCGGCTCAAAAGTTAATTTTAATAACACAAAATTAAACGTTTAGGTTAGTTTAAATCAGCCAACATAACACCTAGATGGAGGATGACATAAAACAAATTTATAGCACAAAAGTTAGGAACAGACTGAAATGGAGATACAACAAACTGGGATAGAACCAAACCAGGCATTAATTGCTTAGAGTGAGACTTGACAATAGAGAAGCGGCTTTAGTGCACAGTTGCCTTAGCAACAAGGTTAATAAAACAATGCTACTGGGACCGGATATGAGTTATTACTGTCTATGAAACCTGGCTGATCATAGAGCTACCTATGACTAAGTCTCTGAAGCTAAACTAGTGGAACACAGAGTCTAGACGAGTTTACCCTACAACCAACCAGACAGATTCTGTACCATTCTCTTATAGGGTAAAACCCAGCATAGTTGGGGATCTCTGTACCTTCAAAGTACGAAGGTAGTAGTTGCAAAGGGTTCAAAAATGTATACAACATTAATTTTCATGGATGCTTTTGATGATTCTGTTTACAATCACTGACTACATCTGCACCTGTAACTAACATTTGCTTCAATGCTTCGCTCACCACACCGACCAATAGTTCTGCGCATTCATGTCCTCCACATTTTCACCTTGTATAGCATTCTCAGTTAATCCTCCTTACGCATCCGTAAAACCTATCTCTTTAATGTGTTGCTTTTTCCACAACCTCCCTGGACAAAGACCTCACACTAATCACATTCACTGTATTTCACTAAACTTGTTAAACTTTTACTAACGCCACCTAAGAATTTCACACATGTGGATCAAAAGTCTCAACAACATGACAATCTTATCTCTTTTCTGACAGAAAAATTCCCAAGCCAACATTGAAACAACCCCTTTGGTTCCAATTTTTCTCTCTTCCTTTGTGGTACATTTAAAAAAAATATCTAAAAGTCATCGCCGAGTTTGCTCCAAATCCCGCTTTTCCGCATTCAAACCCCATTCTTCAGCTTCAAATGAAAACTTTCGCAGGTCTTGGCAGCTGCTCATACTCCCACTGCTCATGAGGCATTTTGCACAGTGGGAGGTCAACCTTCTGTGAGCTATAATTCACAGAAATAGAAATGTGAGGTTAACGTGACCCCCTCTGTTCTTCTACTGTGAGGTTTAGTGTGAGTCATTGTCACTGACACCGGTCCATGCATCAAGTCGATACTGTGGCCTCTGTGACAAATCGCTCCCTTTCTCCCTTCCGATGAGTCCTTCCTCTGACTCCGAGGTAATGCAGCCTCTTCACATTTTACTTGTGTTTCTTGTTGCCTCATGAAGTGCAGTTGGACTGCTGTTAGGCTGAAACTGAACTGGGTATGCACACATCATATTAGCTTGTCTTATTTCATGCCATCAAATTCAAAAAAATATATATATAAGCTCCCCCCTATTGAGCTTTTGAGTGATTAGGGATTTCAACATAAAAACTGACAGGACTTTACGCTCATTATGAGGCACTTAAGACTTTTTCATAATAGCTTCAACTATTAAATGGACTCAGTAGGGTCTAATTAAACATACATACTCAGATCATACTTCCTCTGCTTAATCAGTTTCATGCCACTGTATAATATGACAGGTTTAAATGATTATCTTCCTATTTTTAGAAGAAATATGAATTTCATCTTCATATGTGTTCTTAATTTCCCTAATTGTGCTAACGGTTGCTAAATTGGAAAGACATTAGCAAAGCAAAATACCTATAGTACTACTTTTACCTGTTTAATTGCCTGTTACTGCCACGTTTCGCCTAATTATATATATTTTTTGTTTTTGTTTTCCTCTCCATACACCTGTTCACCAGGAGAATATTAGTCAAAGCAAACTCTTACAGCCCTAAATAAACCTCCCATTAGGAGGAGATTGTGTTTCTCCTTTGATGTTGGATGTACAGCTAAAAGTATAAATTTTCACATACAAGACAGGAGGAAACAAAATGATGGGAGATAAATAGTAGCTTGTTAAAAACCCAAGAGAGGAAACGGGAGTCTTTTATCGGGTGCTAATTAAATATCTATGAAGAAAATAGAGCTGTAAATACACAAGAGAAAGCATGAGCCTAACTGGTAAATGTGCTTATGCATATTTTATCTTCTCTTTTTTTTTACTAAGTTTGAAATTCCTTTTTCTTTCGTAATTTAATTGTAAAATAAAAAAATGTAACTGTTTCATTACACACAGTGTGATGCATCTTAAGTGTGTGTTGTTCATGGTTAGGATTAAGGCTTTCATACAATGAAAGCCTAAAGTTTTATCTCTTTTTCATTGCATGCTTTACTACATATGGCTAATAAAAAAAAACTAAGTTTACATAATCTAACTGGAAATTTTGTGAAAGTTAAGTAAATTAAATCACAAATTTTCAAGATTTCTCATTTAATCTCTACATTTCAGTGTACGTTAGCATCAAATGTTAGTCAGAATTTGAAATAAAAATCCAGAAAATGGAACTGTGGGATTTTACATTGTTAATTCATATGTTGTTGTATTCTGTACAAAATAATTTACAGTTTCTTAGATCAGCAAGAAGAGATTTAGACTCACTGCTCTTTATAAATCTTTCTTTATATCTTTCAGGATTTCAGTAGCTAGGCAGCAGAGAAACAGTTTTTGCCCAAAATTTCGTTTTGCATGACCCTCCTCTCCTCTCATGGTGCTGTCATCTTTTCCACTTTACTAGAAGCACTGAAACAACATTGTTGTTTCCACCCTTGGGCTTCATGGTTGGGATAGTCTTCATCATTCCTTCTCCAAACATGATGAGTGGGTTAGATCCCTCACTTTTTTATAACTATTGATACTCCACAAGACAAGGTCTTGCACAGATCAATGGAGACAAAACTCATTTTGTGTTTCTTTTATGTTCTAATACTACATGAACGGTTATTAAATTTTTACCAAGGTGTTTGCTTATTATGCTTTAACTCTGCAAAGCCTTGAACACAGTTTTGTCCCAAGTTTTTCTAGAAAGTTATTTGGTCCATCGTATGGAGTCTCATACAGGTAATAAATTCAAACTGGTGGGATTATTACAAGTAAAGTATTGAGACTAGTGCATATCTGCAAGAAATTTTTGTCTGTTCGTGTTAAAATACTCATTCCATGCAATAAAATGCAAATCAGTTATTTGAAAATCATAATAATTTATATATTTCTTTCAATCGATTTCTTTTTTTGGATTCTTTCTTTTATCATAGGTACTGTTGAGATGTACTTATGATAAAACTTCCAGAACTCTCCATCCTTTGAAAGCGGGAAAACTACCTGTTGATAGTATATGTGTTGACATGTCCTACAATTTAAAATAACAGAAGTAAGTATTTCCGTACAACAGGGGAGAATAATTGGTTATGACATTCCTTCTTCTGTCTACCACAATGCAGCCCAGTTTTGGGGGCTACAGGGCATGCTTCATCATGCTGAGAATAGAGGCCACCTCCACAAGTCCAAAGGTCACCCTAGTAATGCCAGCTCATATTGCATTTTCTCAGCTAAAGAGGTGCGGTGGCTCTGAGAGCGGAGGAAGGGTAGTTTTGTGGTTAAAGGTCCAGCTAAAGGTCTCAAACAACATCTTTCTTTGTGCTGTCTGGGTAGAAAATAGTTGAAATGTAATAATATAATAATGATTCCCCTTACCTATGTCAAACACTACACAATTTCATAGATACCAATACTGGACTTACAGGGTAAAAATGATCTGCGCAATCATTAAAAAAAATTTATTTAGCCATTATTATAAAATTCTGCACAGCATATTTACAATGTATTTTCATTTAAGTGCAACATGGGTGTAAATGCTGCAGCTGCATTGTGAGCCACAGGAATATACACTCAAATGGAAGATGTGACACAGCATCATAAATTCAGCAATCCCTTCATGCAGTAAAAGGTTAGTAAACATGAATGAAGGCCAGAAATACTTGTAGGTTAAAAATACGTGGAAGATATAATTGAAATTAATGCTGGAAAACATTCACCTAAAATTTGTAACCTTGTTTTTATGTTTTAATCACAAAACATGAGAGATCATAATAATACCAATAATAATAATAATAAAATAACTTGAATATCATGTTCTTCAAGTTCAGATCTACAGTAAAAGGTGTTACAGAATTTTGCTGTTATAGACTGAAGGAACATGTCAGGGCTGAGGGGTGTTCTGGATGTTTTTGCTCCTGTTCTCCCAAGGCTGTCCATGCGGGGACGCCGAGCTGCTCCAACCTGGAGCTCTCAGCACAGGTGTCATCTATCTGCATCTATCGCCCACTATCGGCAGGAGCAGTTTAAAAGGAGTGGAGTTCCCTGCACACTCCGTCTGAGTGTTAGTTACTATCGTTAACGTTCCTTGGGAACGTTCCTCCTCAGAGCCAGTATCTCTCGTTGCTTCTTTGTGCCTAGCAAACTGAATTTAACTCACCTCTTGTGTGGTTAACACAGGTTGAATCCTCACGCCTCAAGAACAACCTGATCTTTCTCCACTCCATCATGCTCCGCTCAATCTGCCCTCTACGACGCCTCAGGAAATTATTTCTGCTTGCGCCTCTGGACAACCTACACCACCGGATCCCTCAGACCCCTTCAGCCCGCTCGCCTCTCCCTGGAAGTTCCTCACCTGTAAAAAGTAAGAGCTACTCTAATAACATTTCTCCTCCTCAAGACTTCAAACTCACCTGTCCTGTCACCTCCCTCCAGTGGTCCTGGTTTCCTGCTTTGCTTCTTCAGTTCCAGCCTCCAGACTCCAGTTCATCACTCATTCAAATAAACATTATTTTTTCTGATTACCGGTCTCCTGACAGTTTCTTGTGCATGTGGGTCGGCTGGTCATGATCCGTGTTTTGGTTTGGTTCAGTTTGTTGTTGTTTCATTATTTATATTTAGTTATTGCTTTGTTTAGGTTATTTTCTAGTTTAGTTGAGTCTTTGTTTTCTCCCTCTCTCTTTCTCCCTGTGTGTGTGTATGTGTGTGTTCCCTCATCTGTGTTGTCTCTGTTCTCATCATTCACATCTGTTCCAAATAATCTAATCATCTTCTCCACCAATCCTCTTACTTAAGCTGCATCCATCCACTCACTCACCGCTGGATCGTCTGCTGATTTCCCTCCTCGTCTCCCTGTGTCATCTCTGGATGTTCATCCACATCTCCTGTAAGCCTCCTCTCCTGCTCGCTGAGTTCTCTGTCCTGGCTCTTCTCATTTCTTTATCTCCCCTTGTCCCGTCCTGTAGTTCACTGTTTGTTTACATTCCGCGTCTCAGTTCTGCAGTCTTCGGTTTCCCGTGCTTCCCACCTTGTGATTATTATTGTTGTTATTTTGTCTGTTAGTTTATTTCCCCCTTCCCGTGTTCTTTAGTTGGTTTGTTTATTTGATTGTTGTGTTTATTTACGTTTGTACTTCCCGCGTCTCGTTAAGTTCTCCGCTTTGTTTACGTTTGTAGTCCCGCGTCCCGCTTCCGTTCTCTGTTTGTTTACGTTCCGCATTGTTCCTTTTCCGCTTTGCCCTAGCTCCTGTTTATGTTCCAGTTCATGTTTATGTTAATTATCCTTCTCCAAAAATACATTATTTCTTTCCGCAATTCCACCTCTGCTCGAGTCATTGATCTTTACGTGACACATACAAATATAGACACGGCTAAAAAGTATTATGACAGAACACAAAAAAACACAATTACAACTTGCACGATGCATAAAGGATAAACAATTGGTGAGATATCTCTTCAACAAAACCTTTCATTCTCTTTCCTGACACAAGGTAGAATGTACTACTCCATAACACGTATATCATGAAAGTATATTCTAAGTGAATTAAACTGATACTCCTAATAAAATATTTTCTAAATGAAACATATACATAGACAATCTCATGAATTTTATAATATCTAGAGCCACAAAAGTTGGTCTATTTAGTTATGATAGCAAGACTTGATGCAGTATTAGCCTTTGTTTAAAGCAAAAATTAATCAAACACGAACAGTTCTCACCAACTCTGTGATGAGGACAGAATACATTGTCTATATGCTCACCCAATCTGGGCAGGACAGTGACAACCAGCACTACAATGGTAGTAAAGCAAGACATTATTAGAGATCCCTATCAACAATCCAACAGATTGTTCTCCTTTATCCAGACAGTGTGAAAGTACAAAGATATCTTCACTTTACCTCAGGAAACAGCAGACACATTTGTTATTAAAATGACCAGGCACTGGTGACATAACAGATGAGACCCTGATCACTGTTTTATACTTTTCCATTACAAAATTCTACATACATCCTGAACAACTTAACTAAAGCCATATCTGTGAAAGAAATAAGGTAGCAATAACCTGGTGGCAAAGTGTGTACATCCTTAAATTAATATTCTGTCAAACCATGTTTTGATTAAATGTCATAATTCAGTCTTGTCTGATAGTAATCTATGGGAGTGTAAAGACATCTGTTGTCCACATTTGTCTTCAGGACGCCTCTGAAGACATTCTGTTTCTGTCATTTTAGGAATATAGCAAAAATTTGAAATATTCTCTCCAGGGCAGATGCTGAAAAACTAGTCCATGCATTTGTTACTTCAAGGCTGGACTATTGTAACTCTTTATTAGTAGGAAGTTAACAAAATGCAATTAAAAGTCTACAGTTGGTCCAAAATGCTGCAGCAAGAGTTCTGATTAAACTTAAATAGAGAGATCATATCTCCCCAATTATAGCTTCCCTTCATTGGCTCCCTATCGATATTATTATATTAAATAGTTTTCTAATCTCTTGACTAATACCTTTGTATAATGATTGTTTATGAATGTTGACTTTTTTTTAAACTTTTTTTTTCAAATCTGAAATTCCTTAATATTAGATATATCTTGTGGTGAATACAAATTTTTAATTTACATTTTATGAACTTGCCTATTTTTTTGGATCTTTCCAGGAAAGATCCGGTTTAAGAAGCCTATGTCCAATTTAACTTAAATCCCAACACAATCAATGCAGTGGAAAAATGAATCAAATGTAAAAGACTATCTAATTATAAACCAACTGAAATATTGTTTTTTTTTTATCATCTTAGCATGTACAATTTTGTGTTTTTTTTTTTCATTTTTCAACTCTTTCCAGACTCGGTCTTAGTTCACGCAGCAAGTCTTGATTTCCACTTCCAATTTTCTTGCATGGTCGTTCATACTAAAAATCAACAATTTAGACAAGGAGATAAGTGTGGAAATGTTTTCACCTACATTGATTATATCTGTATATCCTTATGTTGCTTCCATTTAAATCAGTTTAAGTCTGTTTTTATTTTTGATTCCTTACAGGTTTAACTGTACTCTTAAATTCCACATAGCAGCACTGCGCAAATACAGCACTACAAAAATAAACATGCAAATATATAACATTTATATATATGAGTTCTATATTGTCACAAATCTGAATATATGGAATGAACTTTGAATACATTGAATTGAATTCTGAATGTATAGAATTGAAACGGTCTTAAAGAATTATGGGTAATGCAGTTTGTACTTGAGAAACTTCATCAAATACTGGCCCAAATACTCATTCAATTCTATTTACGTGTCAAAGCAACTAATCTCAAAGTGCTGGGGTTTTATCAAGGATGCATCTTCAGCTTTTGTTGGTCCAGCAACATGACCTATGTCATATTAAAGGTGGAAAAAGTTTGTAAAGGATTTTTTCCTGCTGCGATGGACTGGCAACCTCTCCAGGTTCAACCCCCGCCTGGAGACTGGTACCAGCAGCCTTTCACAAATCAACAAAAGTGAAGCGTGTTGGATAAGAATGGAGGGATGGATCCCCTCTCCTCTTACCAGACTACTTTCAAAAGGAGGTCCCATGCCTGTTGTGTGTACGTCATTCTCATGTCAGTCTTCACACATCTGTTCCCTGAGTTCAATTTGCTCCGCTAGATGCTTGAAGTGAGTTTAAGGCTAAATCAATTTGACTGACTTACCAGTGAAGTAAAAACTCAGCTAAGACCATTGTGTTAAATGGAATTGCTTTTGATACTTTGTTCTGTTTTAATTTTTTTTAAGGTAAAGAATTTTTGACATGGATGTGCTATTTGTGCTGATACTTGTAGACAGGGAGAATTCAAACTGGATTACTTGGCCTCTCTTGCCCACTGAACCTCATGAGTGTGTGGGTGTATGCCTGTGTTGTTGTTTTTTCCCCTGTGTTTTTTACCCACATTCACACATTGTCCACATCCTGTGTGTGAATGAATCATAACACCGGGACCCAGCTGGGATTTAGCACATACGTAACCGCCTCTGTGGGGTCTCTTCATGTACAGTACGCAAGTGAATGCAAAGTCGTCACTGTGAGTGTGAGTTCGCATTCAGCTGTGTGAAGCAATCAGTACAGCACAGCTAAAGGGCTCAGCATATGAATAATGACGTTTACAGCCATTTGCGCACATCCAAACATGCATATATCTACATGTAAATTTCGTTCATTTGTTTCATTCAGCTTCTCTTTAATCATTTTATTTCCTTCTGCTTGTATTTACTACAAAAAATATAACGTTTGTCTGCTAAAGAGCCTTTTTGGGCACTCACCCACCAACTGACTAGAAACATATGCATGTTTATCCAGAGTAAATGGAGAGGTTAGACTAATAGAGTCTTACCCTGCTAGCTCTGCTCAGCGCCAGCAGCCAGATTGTTTTAATGGCGTGAATGAATCAGGCCCTGGAATCTTGGACGGCGTGTTAGAGTGGACGCTGTTTCCAGGGGGTGGGATATTCCCTGAACCTGTGTGACCTTGCAATGAATAACACATAAGCTCTTTGCTCAGCTCTTTGCACAGGCCCTACCTGCATTACAGCGGCTATTGCTACAGGCTGGGTTTAATTGGCTGTCAGAGTACTGTGTTGATTTCTGGATCAGCTTGTCATAACACAAGGTTACAATGTCATATGACATGCAGGGGGAAGGAAGCAAGGTAAACTCAGGCTCACCTGAACCCCAGATGACATATATTACATTTGCTTTACAGGAGCGTTTACATTTAATAATATCCATGGTTGTATTATATATTTTTGTTATGTTTCTTAGGTTACAGCAAACAGCTAATGATCCAATCCTATCCTCACATTTGTACTGTCAATGGCAAAGTAAAGCAACATAAACGTAAAGTTAGCATAATAAACAGGTTGATAATGCAGGATTATTCTACTAATATTTATCACACAGGCTTAGTAGGAAAGAATTCAACTCAGGTAAACTATAAAGTACTTATATTAAGACCTAAGTTGTCCACAATAGGAGCAAAGAAGTATAGAATAATTATCATTCCGTCATTTGACTATTTAATTATGTAAAAGGTTTGTCAACCTGTTCAACAGCAGACTCAGCCGTTAGACAAACATTCAACACATTAATTAAAAGAGCACAATTGGCTGTAATTAGGCCTTTATCTATGTATATTAACTGCCAACAGGAGCTATTGTTACTGGACTCAGAGGATGACTAAACACACAAGTCTGAATTGTTTGTAATTGATGTTTTAACAAACTGTTAAGTGAGATTTTGAAAAGTTCCTATGACTGTTTGCATTTACACAGTGAACCGTTTTTCTGCTATGTTTTTATCCTAATGCTAATAACTACTTACATGATGTATTCCAATTAAATTACCTTGGTGTAGATGTTTAATTCAAGAGTTTAGGGTTTGCCATAAAATTAGGTGTGGACGGGTTTATCGGCCATAAGGTATTAACAAAGTTTGGCTAATAGGCTACAATTTTAAAATTTTAAACACGGATGTCCTCAAGGTAAATTCAGTTTTAAATTTAAGAACAAAACTAAATAAACAAAACTAAATAATACAGATTCCAAGTCAAACACATGCATACTAATTCACCCAGTTCTGGTTTTATCTAACATAACAGAACAGCTCTGGAGGTGTTGATGGTCAATTCAAATTTTCTGCTTAAATCTCTTTCTGTTCTGCGTGTTCTTATTATTAATTAAATGATGACGCCATCAGACTTTTGCTTGCCTTAGCTATTGTTTATGGCCAGGCCTTTTTGTTCCATGATCTTTTTGACTGATAGATTTGATAGATAATTTTTTTGGTTGGCAAAAATTTGTAATAGGGCCAAAAAAAGTGGGATATGAGTCTGATACATTTTCTTTATTTGGGTTGGGTCCGCCTGCTGTTTGAACGTAGGCTTAGTCACAGCAAAAGCTCAGCCGATACAATTCCGGTGAGGGACAGGGTTAAAAACTAAATTACAGGATCTAATGATTTAGATCCTTTATTCTAGATTGAATGTGTCTGAGGAAAAATTGAATTGAAAGTTGAAATAACAAAAGAGACTGCAAAATAAGGGTGTAGTATACGATTTTATCGGAAAACCTAAGTATATTATGTATGAGATGTTTTTAGTATTATAAATTAACAGGTAAAAATAAAAATTCATTCTAATTTCTAAATCAAAAATTCTAAGACATTTGCAAAGATTCCCTCAAAGCATACTGTTTTTACACTTTCCCATTTAACAGAGGAGGAAGACATCACTGATGTCTTCTTTTGAGCATACTCTGTTCTGCAGTGAGCTATTGTCTTGGGAAAACAATAAAAAACTCTGGATATGTGAAACTCAAAGAAAGAGCTGTTGATGGAAAGGTCACACACATGCACACATGAACAGCTGCACAGAAAGACAAAGGTCAGAGTCGCTTTGATTTTCATCAATGCTGGAGTGAATCTGCATATTTCTCATTCAAAAAGGAATTTTTTTGAGAGTTTAAAAGAGCTTAAATGTTATTGAACAATTTATAAATAAGATTTATTGCTTATTGCTTGCCCGCAAAAATGTTTCCTTGTTTTTAAGTCACATTGGAATGTTTTTGTCTTTAAACATTTTTATGTTCATCCATCCATCCATTATCCAACCCATTTATCCTTGTGGGGTGGCAGGGGTCTGCTGTTGCCTATCCCCAGCTTACAATGGACCATTTTTATATTTAAATAGATAATTACGTTTAAACTCATATTTTTGTTTACATTTCTGAATACAATAAAAGTTTGCTCCTAATTTTAAGTATGAATGGCAGCTGTAGGGCATACTTCATGTATAATATATGGTTATATTTGGCAAATTACAAAGTAAAACACTTTGTAAAGTTAGTACCAAATGACCATAAACAGATCAAACGTTTTTTGCCAGTACGTGACTCACATCCGACTTTCTCGTGGCGCTGTAAATGGCCGCTCGACTTCTATATATGGTATTAAATTAGATAAAAATCTAAATGTTAATAAAACATGTGTAGTCTGAATGGTTGGGTTCATTTTTAACCAACTTTTACATCATTGACGTGAGACATATGTCACTTTGACGCATGTTTTTTCTTTTGTCTTAGCTTCCTTTATCTTGTTATGGTCCCGTGAATACTGTGCTGCTGTGTGATATAAGCGGAACATTGTTCTTTATGTTACTCACATGAAGAAAGACCACAATATTGTTGTAGTTATTAGCAGTATTTCCATGGCAATTACACTCCATTCATATTTGTGGGTAATATCTTTTAATCCGTCAAGGAAAGGAGGAACAGTTCTGCGGCTGGCCTTCGCTCACTCCAGAACATTTTCATGCATTTTATCGAACTACTTTCAACTGTTAGAAGAGTGTTTCTGGAACCACAGCCTTGCGTTGCAGATATTGCTGGATTTTTCAATTGATGGCAGTTTTTTGGATGTAGCTCACTAGTTTGTTAGTAAAAAGAATACAGTTTATTAAAATATAAATTTCAGGATATATACGTATGAAGTGAGATTACATTTGCAAATAGCATCATGATGAAGAAAGAGCTAAGCTGAAAAGCATAGCTGTCTGCTTATCAAATCTTAGCTGGGTTCTAAACATGACCAGAAACACCCAGTCTTAGAGATTGGATGATGAATGATGATGATGGGAAGCTAGAAGTGGAACTGCCTCTTCTCTACATGAACATAATTTAGTTGATATTGTTTGGGCACTTTTTATGTGCTTACTTTTGGAACTTTCCTTGGCACTCACAACTGATAGCACAGCCCGAGACCGTTTTCAGTTATCACGTTGTTTCGTCCACTCTCTCTAGGCTCCTTTTTTTCTGTGTCAGTTACAATATCACTTGTGTGCATACAAGTTAAAAGCCAACCCAAGCTGTCAAAACAATTGCAAACTATCAATATATATTTGTATTGAAGATTATTCTGCGTGCTGTTTTGTCACCACCTTGAAAAACAAAATTAGACAATGACGTAATTGTCATCCCAGAGAAGAATAAAAGTGCCTTATGTTCTCAAAACCCATCAGAATGATGTTGTCTCAAGTCTTTTAAAAGCACCAAGTGTGGCTCTGATGTGTCTGAATCTATGCATAAATGTGAAACTAATGGGTATAGTCCCAGTAAGACGGGGACAATAATTAAGCTTAGATCAACAGACTTCATAAGATGGAGAAACAGCTTATGTTGCTATATAACCTCTGCTGAATTCAGCAGCGCTGTCTGAAGCAACAATGCTTATTTGATTAGGCTTGTTGTCAGATTATAAATCACCATGTTTGCCACACTTTGCAAACTTTTAGTAATGGATGATGTCAAGACTGCTGATCCCTCAGCTCAGGGCAGCACAGGACCTGTGCTGTTTTTAGACCTTGCTGATGTTTCTTCAGGTGAGCAGAATCTCTGCTATGTTCTGATGACTAGATGGAAGATTTAGAGAGTATTTTTTTTTTGTCTAGTTTTTTTAGAAGTGCTTACTTTGAATCCATAAAAATAGGTCAAATTGAGTAACTTTCTTGTAAACAGTAGTAGTTTTTTTTTTGTTTGTCTCCAGCTGAATATGTGCAGGAACACTTTCATTAGCATACCAACTCTGAATCATCTCGCTGCCTTGGGCCAGAATGCAAAACCAAACGAGGTGGGTAAAATAAACACATTTCACTATCGAAGTACACAAAGTAGGAATGGTCCACCGGTCAGTGCTTTCTTGTCAATTGTAACATAGTTCTGTACATCTCTGGCTCAAAGAAAGACGAGAATATTGTTGTAGTACGTAGCAGGATCACCATCATCATGTTTTTGTCTCATCTTTCTTTTATTTTTACACAATTTACCTCATAGCTAGAAATTCCTGAGTTGAAAAAAAATTCATGCCACAGGTTTTGTGTTTAGGGACTGCATTTTCTCAGGGGGCTTTTTACCAATTTGACAGACTTTTTTCCATTAAATGATGAAAATATTTAAGTAGCACCCCATGTAACTGTGGCCAGCACAAGGCGGCCATAGTTATACGGGGTGCCACTCAATAATTACAATGTATGAAATGTAGATTATTAGTAATAGTAAAAAGATGTAACTGTGGTTTTTGTCATCCAACTTATCTGTATCTGCCTCATTAGCTAAACTTGACTCCACCAGGACTCTTTTTACTGGTATGATGTCGGGAAAGCCAAGAAACCTTGAGCATAACTACAATATTCACATGATATCAGATTTCAAGTTCATGAGTTGAGCTTTTCAGAACGTGACATGACTGTTAACCAGGGTAGGGTTTCAGACCTGCAGCTACAGCTCTCAACAACAGCTAGGCACAATCAGTGTGGGGAAAGCTTGAAGACAGCAATTATTGCACTGTAGCGTATAGTCATTCAAATTACTCTGTTTAAGGGCCATGCTTATGAAGGAGAAGAACAAAAAAACTTAAACTTTTGTCTTTTCACAATTAGCTGGAATCACATAAAAATATATGAAAAGCTGAATTACAAGCAGACCTTTAATATTGTTTTTTTATATTTACAGAAGTGGTAAGTTTTAGATCTCTGAAACAATTCAAATAAACTCTGTTGATCCTGATGAACATTTTATTTTTGAGCATACCATTGGAATTTGGATTTAGGAGGTTTAATTGCCCTGTGACCCTAATTTATTTTTGTCTCTAAATGGGTAGCTACACAAGGTGATGTTGGTTTGCAAAAATGCCATGAAATTTATGGTTTTATCTATCCAGAACATTTTAGATTACCCTTTCCTTACTGTTCACCTACAGGCTGCTGAGCAAGCGTTTTAAATAAACTAGTAAATTAAATTAAATCAGATTAAATCAACTTTATTCGCCAGGTACATAAAGGAAATACTAGGAATTTGTTTTGGTGTAATTACACTGAGGCAGCCATTTGCGGCGCCAGACTGGTGTAATCACACCGAAGCAGCCATTTGCAGCGCCAAGTAGGCAGCAGCACAAAGGGTCTTGCCTAAGGACCCACACTGGATGCTGTGGTATTTTGCCATGGGCTGGATTTGAACCCATGACTTTCCAATTGGAAGTCAGGCAAAAATGAGAGTAGGGAAGTACACAAGTTAGCTGTCCATACCTTTAAGAGCTGTTTTTTTAAGTAATGTTTTTCATGCTATATTACAAATAAGACAATTATTTGTAGTCTTTGTTCTATAAACCAAAAACATTTTCTATTGGTAACTAAATCATTGTATGTAAGTAAAGTCTGATTATTTTAAATCGTAGTAGAACGACAAATAGCTGTCTTTCAGTAAAGGCCTTTTAATGGAATATATTTAAGAAATCATAGAACACAAAACACATATATATGAGCTATTCCATTTAGAATAAGAGTGAGTCAGGTAACTTTTCGAATTGATAGGACAGGTTTACTGTCCAGTAGTTGCTCTGGATTATAACAGCTGTGTTGTGCATATGTGTCATCATACCCATTCCATTTGCCTCAATTGTTCTCAGCCAGCCTTTGAACACAATTTTTTCAAAGAGTGTGTGTGATTCATCCAGGCTTTAATTGAATAGGAGCTAAAGGCCATGGTGTTCCCCTATGGTACAAGCCCGAAATGCGGCCTCACTAGAGACAAACTGAGGGGAAATCGAGCTCGAGACACTGTTAAAGACAGAGAGAAAGAGGGCAAGATGACTATAAATTTGACATTCCCCTGAGAGATTCAATGGGAACAATGAAAGAGAAGAAGAGCGTGGCTAAATGCGGGCTCCCCGATGAGACCAAACGAGCTTGGGAGAAAAGAAAATGAGACTGAGGAAAAGAGAGAGACTTTATCTAAATGTGTGCCTCCCGAGTGAGAGGAGTCGGCAACCAGGGGAGCTGTCCTTGGTTTGCAATAAGCCGCTGGCAATGAACCAAGTGAAGCAGTTAGCATTAAGCACATGGTGAAGGGCTCAGGGCTCATACTCTAGCTCTCTGTCACTTTCTACCGGTGAATCTATCTCCCTCTTTCTCTCTTAACCCCCCCATCAAGCCGTTGGTGTTTGCTGTAGAACTGTGACACGAGCAGTTACAGCGACGGGGAGAGTGCAGCTGAAAGCAGCAAAAAACAAAAAATATTTCTAACATGGGTTGTCACGCTTTATGTGGTTCACCCGTTTACCAAGTTCTTCCATTTGCCTACCATTTATGTTTCGCTAACAAAACCTATTTTAAAACTATAATATGTTTTATTTTAAACCGTTCCATTATAGCCCTGGCTCTAGTCTTTTGCAGACTAACATTTTCTGTATTTGACTTCTTCCCATTAACTCTGACCTGCTAAAAAGAAGCACATCAAGAGCATGAAACTGCCACTACCATATCTGGTTGTGGGAATGCTTTGTTAAGAGTAATGTGCAATTCTCAGCCACATATAGTGTTTTGCATTCTGGCCTAAAGGTTCAATTATTGTCTCAACAAAGCAACTTCTTGCACATGTTTGCTGTGTCCCAAAATGGATTTGGACAAAGTGCAGCTTGTTATGGTTTTCCTTTAATAATGGCTTTCCTTATGCCACCCCTCTGTGAAGACCCCATTTGTGCATAACCAATAGTTTTCCTATGGACAGATTCCCCCACCTGAGCTCTTTGCATTTGTCCAGTCACTATGTTCCTCTTGGCTACATCTCTAAACAGAGCTCTCCACGTTTAGCTGGATTGACTTGTTTTCCAATGAGGGATTAAGCAACGGTTCCTTATATATTCAGAGAATGGGAAATATGTTCATACCCTAAGCCTGCTTTAAACATCTTCAGTACTGTATCCCTGACCTCCCTGCTGTTCTTTGGACTTGATGATGATGTTTGTTTCCCGAGATTCTTTCAACTACTGTCTGAGCAACTGGATTCGTGCTGAGATTAGATTACAAACAGATGGACTTTACCTAGTAGTTAGGAATCAACAGAAAACGTGAAGCAAATTGTATGCACTTAGAGAAAAGGGGGACAAAAACACTGTATATGGAAAAGTTCAACGGCTAGATCATGTTATTCAATTTCAAATGATATTTTAAATGGAGTCAGTTATTCTGTTAAATAATTAATAAACACTACCGTCTTTTATCATATGCAACATCAAAATTGATTGCAATCTTCAAGAGAACAAGATAAATCAACAGAGAACCCTCTGCCTTCAGGTTCTAGTCAACATGACATCACATACATGCCTACTTGGCTGGAGCTGCTGCTACAGCTGTGCTCTTGCACAGGTCTTTTCCATCCGCCAATCAGCAAAGCTGGATGAAGGGACCGGTTTACCAGTCACACTTTGCGTGATTGTTAGTTACTTATGTTAATCTTGCCTCTCATTGTCAACTCTGGATCCCTACATGAGCTCTCCCGGGATCATACTTCCATGACTTTTCACTGCTCTCCACTGTCTGTGCATGGCATGACATGTTTGGCTGATAGGTTGGACTGTTCTGAGCTTGTGGTCTTATTAGAATCTAAAAACCGTCATTAATTCCAGAAGGTTGTTCAACTCACACAGTTTAAAGTTATATGAAAAAAAACTACAAAATATAACAATTTATTAGAAAATGTAAATAAATGATTAAAATAGTCAAGTTGGAAGAACACAAGAAAAGCAAAATGTTTAATGCGACATATATATATATATATATATATATATATATATATATATATATATATATATATATATATATATATATGAAAAAATTTCAACGTACCATTCCGTTAAAAATGACTGACTGTCCACAACTGAACAGTATTCTCTGTGACAATTCTCTTTAAATGTTTCCAAACTTTAGTCCACCCCTTCTCTTCTCAAATCAGGAACACTTAGCTTCACTGTTGCCCTTTCGTGACCCTTTCTTCAAGCATCGGAAAACCAAGTGAAGTGAAATAAAAGAGGATAGTCTGTTGACAGAGCAGATAGACAGACAGCGTTTTATCGTACAGTCTCACAATAAAACTTTTTCTGCCACTTGAACACAGACTGAAAGGTCAGGACCCATCGTTGTTCAGGTTAAACCCATCTATGTGTTGTGAGTCCATCAAGCGGTACAGTACCATAGACAGACACTGTAACATTGCATTGTGTCAAATTGCTTTCTTCCTTCCCTTTTCTTTCATGACTACAACAGATTTCCCTGTTTCTTTAAAATATTTTAATGATATGCATTTTTTTCTCAAAGTTTTAGGGAAGTTGTCTTTTAGTAAAAAACGCACAGATTATTATAAAATTTGGATCTAAGCATTTTCTGATGCTGAAAAAGCAAAAAGAACAAAACAGATACATCATTTCTTCCATTATGGAGTAGGATCGCTGTCAAAAAGGTTTGTGCACAACTCTAACAGTTGTATTCATATTTACAAGTCAATAAAGTTAGTGTACCCAAAATGATGCTCAAATATTTTTGAGTCTAAACGTGGTGAGTGCAAAGGTCCATGAATACAACTCTAGTTTTTATGACTACAAACTCTCCCGCAGTCACATCAACAAAAACCTGCTCCCAATTTCAAGATGGCGAGGGGACAGTGTACATATTTTGTTATGAATATATTTTATCCTTTCCAAAACACAATTTTGACTAATATGACGTGACTTGCTTAGATAATATATTTGCGTTGTAGCATTTTACAGAAGAATGTTTAAGGATACTTTTTTTTTTTTTTTTGGCATGTTTTAATTGCCGGTGTCTTTTTCTACTCAGTGATCCATGAACTGACACATTGAGATTTTTTACATCTTGAGGTAAAAAAGGCCATCGCTGCCCACTTATTAACTCTAAATGAGAGGATGACTGGTTATATCATAAAAATGAGGATGTGTGTGTGTCTGAGTGTGTTAGGGGGTTGACCAGGAGGGCAATGGGAACAAAGATGGAGGGGGAACTTAAGGAAAATGTTTGTCACTGGGGAAATGGAACTTGTTTACTTGGAGCCTACTTCTTCCTATTTATGCATGGCTTATCGCTTTGTTTAAGCCTCTGCTGCTGTTGTGTCAGAAAGCTTGAGCACACAGTATCCTCGAATATAAAAAATAAAAAAAACAGTCTTTCGAGTTTGTGTTTTTATTGCGGGTGTAACTGAAAACTTGTTTACTTTGGCAGGGCATTGAGAAGGTGTTCAAAACTCTTAATGTTTTTTTATATTTTACACACCTAAACTTCATTCTGTTTAATGGAACAGAAGGACACAAACAACCACATGAATATAAAAAGCATTGCTCATGAACTTGTGTAATCTAGTGCTTTACCAGTTTTGCCTGCCTTGCAAATGGCATGATTTCTATGCGGGTTTTTGTCCTGATCTTCCCTTTCTAAAAATCTTAAAAATTCCCCAAATTATCCTGATGTCCCTAATGATACTCTTCTGAGATCATTTTAGTGTGTGCTAATAGTTGTCCAGTATGTTAACAACACCAACCTCTTATCAGTGTCAAAATGTTGTCGTGGCTTGATCCGATATCGCGACGTGTGTCATGAGGAGATACCAGCTGGCAGCATATGGAATATGATGTGTAGCAAATCATAA
>JAVLVB010000968.1:1744212-1760289 GCA_032876305.1 Orestias chungarensis
ATTACATAAACAAGGCAGTTATTAAATACTGGCTTTTTATGAAAATTGCATTTTTACTCAGTGTTTGCTCCTTTAGAGTTTTGCCTCAGTACACAAACTCAAATCAGACAACCATTTGTACTGCTGCTGGGGAACTCTCTCTCCTTAATTCTCTTTTTTTTTAGCAAATTTGTTCCTTAACATTAATAGTTTAGGGTTATAAGGTTGTCAATGTGTAGCTCAGGGATGTGGCTGCCAAGCTTTCAACAGTTCATTGAGATCATTGAACGTAAATGTCACATCAAGACGTCTATATTTAAAAAGGTCAATTAAAAAAAGGGAACAAATTCCTGCCCATATTCCCCAAATTCATTACCTACAGGAAATGAAGATGGTCAAAGGGTCGAGTGATTGCTTGGCTGGTATTTTTTTCACCTTTTTTGTTTTTATTACAGTCAACTGAAAATGTATAAGGCTCACATAAAGGAAGTCCTTTTGTATATAAACTTTTGCATTGCATAGTTCTAATTACATTTTTTACATTGTTTTGACTGTGATGGATTCTGATCCTTCCTCCAGAACTAAGTTTGTCCTGCAGAAAACACATTTTGACAGATTTATTGAAATACTGCAGCTAATCAAAAAACACCAAGATTGCCAATCATTACTGATGAAATGTGGGAATATCCATGTTTGGACTCCATCACAGAATTACATCACTCTTTACAACTCCTGTCTCTCTTATTTGGTTTCAGTAGAAGAACGCTGAAAACAACTGATGATATTTTGAGGTCTTATATAAGGTGAGACTGACTTACTGAAGATTAGGAGGAATGCCAGTTCCTGCTGTATTCTGTACTAAATTGAAACAATTGTTCCTATATTAAAACTTTAAAATTTAACAAACTATGTTGTTTTCTCTCTGAGTTTTAAATACCAAGGCACCAAAACATAATGTATAGCATGAGGGTAATCTGTAAATGTTTGCAATGCCAACTCAAATCCATTGTAAAGGCTTTTCTGTTTATCTCAACGCTGTGTCGCATTTAGATATTTCCTAAAGCAGACTGTCTCATAGCATTTAGTTTGGAGTAACACACTCCTGAATGCCAGCTGGCACAATAGAGAGCCCTGAAAATGACACACTTGAGAAGAATAAAGCATTTAGTTTGAGTATCATCAGCTGCACCTGGGTTTTTCTGGCAATCATGAAATATGGCCTGAAAACCGCTTATTGATTACGTTCAAAACAATTTGGAATAAAAGGCCTTAGACAAAAACTATACAAGTAAACATTACATCTGATTCTGATTGAAGCCTTTTTCGACTTTTATTTGACATGCTGCTCATCATTGATCTCAATTTGCTGTAAAACATGGCCAGGTTCTGATTTAATTTTCTAAGGCCTACAGAGTGACTCCTGTTTAAATTCAAGTTTACAGATTCCTGCTTGTCTTTACATGATGTTTGCCTCAAGGTACATCTTCTCTCTACCTCTTAGAATATGCTACAGGCTGGTTTCTTAAGAGAATATCAATGTAACACTACTAAGGGGCCAGTCTAGGAATCGATCATTGGAAACATCTGTAGTTTTCTGTCTGTCTAGTCAGCGCAATATGTTTGATCTGTGTTACGTCATTTAGTTAAAAAGATATCTGCGTTTATGACTCGTAGTTAGGGTTGTAGTTGATGCAGGTGGAGAATAAGGGTTTATCCAGGGGAATAATCTTCCCTGTTCCCATAAAATAATTCCCTAAGTCATGAAATGGTGGTTTCATTGTTGTTGTGGACTCTAGCAGGGATGGAAAAAATTGTTTCCGCAGAACACGATAAGCAACAGGGCAAAAATGGGGAATAACTGAAAGGGAAGAAAAGGACAAGGACGGATGACCGGAGGAGCTGAGGGAGCTACTGAAAAACATAGGAAGACGAAGAGGGACGACAAAACAACTGCAAACATAAGAGACAAGGAGCAAGGTGACCAGAGTGACGACTTACAAGGATCTGACGGTGAGTGGCCTACGCAGTATACAGGGAGGGTGAGTAGTGGAACAGAGGTTAGATTGCTAAATGGGAACAGGTGTGTGTGATAATGTATGCAGGCTGAGGGGGAGAGGTGGTGACAAGTAGCCGGAACAATGGAGGCATGAGCGAAGGCAACAGAGGAGCAATGACTGGTTGTAAACAATAATAAATGAAAACAGAACAACTAACCATTACCAGTGTGGTTCAAATGGGAACTTTGATTTAAGATCACTAATTTGATAAAGATAAGGTTACAATAATTCAACTTAAAAAGTTACCCTTAAGGCACAAAGGCCCGCTAAAGATGAGACTTGAGACAATCTCTCCCAATTCAATAATTTTTATTTATTACACATTTGTTTTCATTCCAATCAAGAAAATATACTAATTTAAAACCATTCACATTAAAATAACAGTTATGGCTCAACTCAGATATGGCATTGTAAATCAGGGTAGTGACAAAAAAAGAAAAAAACACAGCACACAATAAGAATAAAAGAATCATGCACCAAACAAGAAAGAGTACCACCACCCGTAAAATCCACTACCACCACCACGAGCTGGCTGTTCCAGTCAAAATAAAGGAAGCATTCAAATTACATACATTTCATAATTATACTGTTCAGTCCAAAACAAATCAAGCAGCAACAATTCATATTAAGGATCCGTCCTGGGACAAACCACCATGCCGCAGCAGACGCCACCAAGCGCGGGAAGACAAAACAAAATCAGTCCAAGCTGGTCACCAACCAGTCCTATTCAGCCACACTGGACGAGTGACGGGAGCCCGCGTTACACCAACCAGGACGGTGGGCATAAAGCCAGGAGCCAGAGCGAGGGGTAGGCAGCCTAACAAACATTAAGGGTATGAGAAGCTTCTGACCACAAGAAGGATCAATCAGCAATTAGAGGGTCGTTAAGCGGATCATTCGAGCGGGCATTAGTATCCGTCTGGTGTGCAGCAAACATCGCGGTCAAAATTGGAAGGAAGCAACATGATGTCCACCAGATGAGGAGGGCCCTTTATATTAAGACAGCGCCACTGGCAATAAAATTCAGGCACTTGTGTGGTGCATTCAAAGCCCACAGGGCATACTGCCACAATAAAATTCAGGCACTTGTTTGGTGCATTCAAAGGGCATACTGCTACACCAGTATAACAATACACAAGAAAACACTGACTCAACCCAAGTAACAACTAATCACAAACAAGGACATAAATCTAACAACTAGGTAAAAGTCCTTAACAGGAGGACTAATACAAAGAAAACAAAAAATACAGATCCGTACTGACAGGCACATAGATGACTCATTCAGAAGTTATAAACACATTATTCTATAGCATGACAGATCTTACTTACTTAATTTCAGTGACAAAATTACCTTTTACACATTCGTCAACATTTGCCAATGTGAGTGAGGCCTGGCAAACATTGCAATGTTTTTTTGGAAGGTGATGTAAAACTAACACAGACCTTTGGAAATAGAACCTCAAATTTATCAGTTAAACTTGGTCGTGGTAGTAATATGACATGGGTCTACTTTGGTCCTTCAGGACCTGGCAGCCGTCCCAGAACTGATGAAACCATAGATCTCTTATTCAAAATCCTGAAATTCACTTTGGAATGGGTAGGAAATATGTATTAGTAAAGTCGATTGAACTACAAATTTTGATTAAAATCTTAACAAAAAGTTGTGAAGTAGTAAAACCTATAAGATGGATGACAACCCCCCCCCAAAAAAAAAAAAATATTAGGTTGATTTTTTTTCATCTTTTTATCTCTACCCAGGTTGACATAAAGACTAGTTTGATGATCTGAAAGTAAATCTGGAAAAAAGGACACACAGAAGAAACCTGTGAGGCTGCACCAGTTATGCATGGCTATACTGGGATGTGATATTAATCAGAACCATTAAACTCTGCATAGAAGCTCGAAATAGCCTAAATTTTCCTCTTTGCATAGATTAGAAGTCATTGCAGGAGGACAAGAGAAGGAGCAGACACAGCTGGAGCTTGTTTCTCTGGTGCTTCTTAACATTGGTTTTGTGAATTATGCTCCCAAAAAATGTCTGGAAAGATGTATTCAGTTTTTTTTTTTTCTACTTTTAAATAGTTTATATAACAGGCCTTCTATGACAAAAGGTTGCATTGGGGTCATCAGGACTTCTACTAAAGAGAAACCAACATGTCTACATTACAATGTCCTAACCTGTAAAAAATAGTTGAAGGCGAAGAAAAAACTATCATTTTACATAATTTTAACCTTTTAAGGTAACAACCAATTAATTATTGTAGATGGTTGTCTAAGTCCATTATCCAATAATTAAGGGTGAATTTTTTTTAAACGTAAAATAAGGTAGTTTATCATCAGTTTCAGTTAACAGATTAAGCTCAATCTTTGCCAAGAAACCTGTGCGAAAGGAACATTTGATCTCTTTCTCACCTTTAATTAATGCTTAACAATCAATTATTGAAGGCATATAATAGGCAAATAATAACCTATCTATAAAGTGAGCCTTACTGTAAAGCGATACCAGCTACTGTGACAAAAAAAAAAATAATCCATTAAAATGTAATCAAGCACTCCAATTTTTCAATCTCTGAACTCTCATTGTGAACCGCTACCATCTGAACCCATGTTATCCTCCTGTGTGTGCATCACTTCACCCTTTGTGTATTAACCTTCTGGCTCCGGCACACCAGTTTGTGCTCCTGCATTGTGGGCCTGGAGAGCAAAACTAACAGCTCTGGTTCTTTTCAGGCTAAAGCTGTCAGTCACTGCATTCCCTAAGTCCCTCCTCCATAACACAGCAGCAGAAGAGTTGAACTTAAAAACCTCTCCACTCAGAACTCTGACTCCCACGAGAGCTCACCACACACATACTTTTCCCCTTAATCCCTTTCTTTGGTTCAAAACCTACTTTATCTGTGTGTGTGACACCAAATTGCTGTTTGCTATCTCTGTAGTACAGAGTGTAGTTCATGTAGAATTGTGAGGATCTGGTTGAAATAATTGAGCTTAAATTGTTGCGAATTATTAACGAGTGAATTATTACTAAGAAGATTGATCATCTTTAAACCTTTTTAACAAACAGATGACATACAGAACTAAATATAGTCCACAAACATGATTTGGTGCATCAAAGCGAAAATAAATATTTGGTTGTCTTACTTAAATATGGGATCACATGTGAATTTCTTAGAAATATGTGAAATTTACAGTGAAAAGATGGAAGTCACATGTTACTGTCAGGAGCTGGTTTTAGGACCCAAGTGTAATATAACGTCAGATTGTGATTTCAAAGTACTTTGTTAACTGTGTTAGCAACAAGCAGATATTTCAACTGGCAGCAGGGAACAGTTTTTGGTAAACTCCAGGCACCAAAAGGAAACTGGCAGGCTGGTGATTGCTCTGGTAGATGAACAGCAGAGCAAACTAAATCCAAAAGGGAAAAGATTAATGGCTTGTCGTGGAGGGGGAGAAGGTCGGGGCAGAGACAAGAACCTTGCCTCCGGCTTGCCTCTGAACACGTCGGTCAGAGGCAAGCCGGAGTTGAAACCGAGATATTAATCCGAGAGTGAATGCTGGAACGTAGTGCCTGCTGCAAAGACAATCTGGCCCTGAATAATGGAAACAGTGCCGCTTAAATGCTGGCTGGCCGACGAGCAGTGATGAGCTGCAGCTGAGGCTGAGCAGGTGTGGGAGGTTGGAGCTGATGAGGAGGTGTGGCAGAGTGGTGGGAGACCTCACACACCACAGCCAAAAGGGCACAATGTGACACGTATGTGTTTTTGTTACACATAAGCGTGTGGATTACTCACATCCCCTCACATGTAGTAAGTACATCGAAGCTTGTTCTTTGTTGAGAAGGATAAGACTCTGAGACCTTGCATTGACTACCGAGGCCTGAATGACAACTATTAAGGACCGTTACCCCTTGCCTCTCCTCTTTTCTGCCTTTGAACTGTTTCAGGGGGCCACAGTCTTCACTAAGCTAGACGATGCTTACCATCTGGTCCGGATCAGAGAGGGAGACAGATGGAATACAGTCTTTAACACGCCTCCGGGGAACTATCGGTACTATGTGAAACTTATGTGAATGTTTAATCAGAACGTTGCCAGTGCTGCGGGGGGAATGTCAGATTTAGACCTAACAATGCAAAATGCTTACTTTAGATGCAATTTATTTATTTTTTTTTTGCTTTAAGTATCTAAGTGTTGCTTCTTAAAATGTTCCAAATCTAATCAAAATTCCCATGATAGCACTTTACCACTGTTTTGCTTGATTAATCTATCTGTCCATCCAGTAATCCATCCTTTTATGATTTTGGATCCTTTCTACCTTAAAACCTGACATTCTATGATATCATTGCAATCCCTTTTAAAGGTCCAATTGAATACCAGATTATTAATTACATTGAGTCAAACAATTTTTCTTTGTTTTCCTGTGATGGCGACGTCTTTAGCGTTCACCTCACCTCTTACTCATCGCTTGTAATCCTGCAACTATGCATGAACATTTTCCACAACCTAAATGTTAAAATACCAAAATTCGGCCAGGGTCCATTTCCATTGTTTGTCCATCATTAGAATACTATAAAAACTAAATAACCTGTGATTAAAAACACAATTAAACAAACAAGAAGAGGGAAGATCAAATTTACAAGATAAAATATCACAAATAGCTACCAGGTTCCAAATATGAACGGCATACACAATATCATATTTTATATTATAAACAACCCTCCGATTAAAACAAAAGCAATAAAAAAAACAGAAATATAACTATCCACCCATATATATGCACATCTAAGTCTCTGCTGGATAATCTGGTTCGTATCAGGCAACGAAAGGGAGATAACTAACCTTTTGATGTAAAAGAGTGATATGATTAAGATTTAATGTTAAAAACCTTCACTGTTGTTTTATATTATAAATTCATGGGTTTTAGAGTGGAAGCACATGTAAGTGAAACATTTATCAAAATCATTGTGTATAAAAATGACCCCGCAGCATTTTCTGACAAACTGTTTTTTCTATAAATCTAAAATTTGCTAAGAATATGTCGTTATTTGGCCAAAACTACGTTCAAAAGCAATAATATTGTAGTAACTCTTATGTATGTTTTGGCAGCACAGCTAATGTTAATTAATAACTGTATTGTGCGTATATTACTGTGTGCTAGCAAGGCTGTCTGCTCCTTCTACCAGAATATGTTGAATTCCTCCCACAAAGGTTCAGCAATGACCTTCACTATCTTTTCCTTTGCTTTGACACATCTATCCTGAGTTTCCCTCAGCTTCAGCTGCCATGTTGGAGACCATGTTTATCCTATAAATAAATCATTAGCTTTGCGTCCTTGAAGACTCCTCCATGCTACTTTATCTCTCTATAAACGTATAGCTTCAGAATCTCCTCATTTTTTTCCACCACAATCTTCAGTCGACCTCTCTCCATCCGGCTTTCTCTCCCAGCCAGTCTTTCACCTGCCCTTTTTTTTTCTTGCATTACTGCCTCCTCCTGTTTTTTTTTTTTCAGTTTCCCCTTTTTCCCGTCATCCTCTCCCGACTTCTGATAAGTTTATTGCCTCCCCAGGAGATTCACCTCCTACACAGATTCAACTCGGAAGCCTTAGAGCCTGTCTGTTGTAATTCAATTTGTATCTGACCTGAGCAAGGGGCGTGTACGCCATCATTACATCATTATGCGAGAAGATCAGGACTACAGCATCACCGCGGAACAGACAGATCAGATCCTGATCATAATCATCCTAATGCCCCTCAGCACAGAGAAGAGAATATCAAACCAGATCGGGGTAATGGAGTAGAAGGCTGATTGAGATTTCAGTAAATTAATTAGGCCTCAGGAGAGGGATGGGTGAAGGAGGTGTTTTGGATTGCCAGCTCTCAGGAAGACAGACGGGAGTGGGTTGGAAGTGGAGGCTAAGGACTGGATTGGTGCACGAGCAGAAACAGGGAAGATGAAAAAAAGGAAGGAGCCTACTGAAAAGAAACATGTAGATGAGTGAGAGATATTTTGGGGTAGGCAAAGCTGAGAGTCTGAGAGGCGGATGTGGGTGAAGAATAGACGGTAAACCAAAGAGATTAATGGTTTTATGGAGGTTGAAAGCAATCTACAAAGGAGTCCATGCAAAACAAAAGGCAGTCTGAGATGATGAAAGTTTTACATTTGATGTCCAAGAAAAGCAACCTAATAATGAAAGTACATTAAATAGATTGCGTTGCTTTTACAAAAAGCTGAACTTTTTTTTTCCTCGGTATTTAAAGTTAACTTTACAAAGAGAGGACGATCTAACTCACTACAGAGAGGAGGTTATATAAGAAAAAGATTCTCGCAGCCTAACACACATAAAGAAGTAGTAGGTTCAAACCACCATGCATTTGAAGCAGCAGGGAAGCAAAGTAGCTTCTGGTCCCTGTGTAAATGTCAAGTTCTCGCCTCACCATATTGACCCCTGATTCACCAACAAATACGCCTTGACAACAAGAATCATCCTGCTGACTCTGTTAACCATGGCCAGACTGGTCTCAGGCCTTAGCATTGAAAATACCCTCTTCTTAAAGGTGCTGTAGTCAGAAATATATTCAGAAACTTTGAGAATACTGCCATTCAACTATGCCTTCGGTAATAAGTCTCAATCCTCTAATGCTAGATCTGAATGGATTTAAAATAAACCATGTCAGCTTCATAGTCATCTAAAATGACTGGGCAGTTGTGAACTGACAGATGTGAGAATTAAGGGGTTCTCCTTAAGATACACATTACTGGTTTGTGGAGATGTTCTTGTTAAAACCTGGTTAATAGTGGGTTCTATTTTCTATTTGGAAACCTGGAATGACTTCACACCTGACTGTATTCTAGTTTGGTTTGGATTCCTGCAGTTTTGCTCATCTCTCCTGAACCAAGATTAGCATGTAATTGTATTTTTTGTCTTAATTTGGGGTTCTTTTTGAATTTTTGAGGACGGGAAGAACCGCCACTGGACTCAGTACTATTTTTCCGTTGCATCAGTTAAACCTATATACTGTGTATAGTCATGTTATCAGAATTATTTTGGTACTGCGTGAATTCTTCATATCATTTAATAAGGTGAAACAATTTCCTGTGTAGTTCATCAATACTTAAATCGTGTTGAGGTAGGCCTTTCAGATGGCCAGTCAAGTTTGTCTCCACTAAACATTCTCCTCAATATATTTTTAATATTTTATCTGTGTGCTGGTGCAAATAATTGTAGCATTTTAGTAATAAGGCATCATCCTCAAACTGCTCCAAATTGTATTGAGCATTGGTGTGCACAGCTAACTTACAAGTAAGATCCACTAACACTGAAGTGCTAAACTATTACTCTCTTTTGGAGGCTACATTTTGATCAAATTGTCCAAAATATATTTGTAAGTTTCAGCATTATAAGTTCCTTTCACAGCTGAAAAACATCTCCACAACATAACGTACCATCTACTAGGCTTGTAATAACACATTCAGCCAAGAACTGTTGGCTGGCATCAAACCAGATTTGACTTTCATAAAGTAGATTATTTGGTTAAAAAAGGCAGACATTCAATTCTGCTTTTCAAACAGAAGACCATAGACCAAAGGAGGTACCAGGTTAACATTTTCCTATTGGTCTAATGTCATTCATTTTCCACTATTCTAATGGTTAATTGTGAGCATATGGGTGATATAGGATTCCTTGTTAAGCCCAGTCATTAAACCCTAACAGTCTCACGATGCAGTATTTTCTCCAAGGCTGTCGACATGGTATTTCTCACAGTGGCAATTTTCTATCAAAATTCATTGATGGACGAGTCTGATGAACCGAACATAATTCACTACTTACTGTTCATTATGGTCTTGTATGGCCTGATTGATTTGATTAAAAAAAGTAGATGAAAAAAATCTAATCATAAATATAGTCACTGTTGATATTTTTTATTAAATGCTTTGCCTTGTAACCAAAATGCATTATTGTGTTACTGGACAACAGTTTCATTTAATTATTAAACAAGGCTTCAAAGGGTAAAGACAAGTGGGTTACTGTTTTCTGGTTTAATATTCACTACAGCTTAATAATGTGATTCTTGTATTGGAGACGAAGACTCCTGGAGCTAGGAAACCCTTCAACTCAGTAGGGGAGCTATCCATTCATGAACAGGACTGTAAATGGTATAACATTTGCTGCTACAAATAGGAATTGCACACCTCAAACTCCTGGACATCCCACATCTGTCTGGTTGGATTGAAACATATTAGCGTAGTTGAGTAGCTCAACAACAGCAATGCGCATGGATTGGTTAATTATCCAACTTGTAGAAATTGAGTGTTTCTTTTAAAGTCAATTTTCTTTAGTCTGCACTTGTTGTTCTTTTTACAATTTTTTTAAACACCTAATTAATCTTTTGATTGCAAATGTGGTAGAGGAGAACATGGGGGCATAAATCAGCCACACCTTCATTTAATCAAATACAGTAGAGTGAAGGACTATGTTTTTCCTACTCCAGCACTTAACCCCTGCCTGATAGTGTTAGTTAAGTGAAGGTTAGACTTGTAAAAATGGTGAAAAAAATGGTAAAGAGGCGCTTGTGCTCAGCACTTTATATGCCAGAAGAGAAGCTTGACCTCTTGCCACATTGTGTTTCTTATCTTTCAAGGAGCTGCTTAGACTCTGAAATCACTTTTCCACATTTTCAGTTGAGATAACCCAAGAAAATGTAAACTTAATCAATATAACTTTATCTAAAATATGTAGCTAATGTAGTCAAAGAAAATTGGTTACTGAAAAAGGTGACCTACTTTGTTAAGCGATACTAAATGTTACCTTGTTTTACTGTTGAGTTTTGCAGATGTACTCTCACTCATGGATCTTTTACATTAATAAATATATTCACCCTGACACCAGTAATATATAAAAAAATACAACACCTTATGTCTGGTACCCTGGACAGGACTGGCGACCTGTCCAGGGTGTACCCCGGCCTCTCGCCTGTTGTAAGCGGGAGATTGGCACAAGCAGACCCACCCGACCCCAGTAGGGACAAGGGTGTACAGAAAATGGATGGATGGACCCTCATTGGCTGCATTAACAGCCGGAACTCTGTTTTACCTTTAGAAAGGATTTTATTCTTTATGAGGTTTAGTTTAACAAATTGTCAGAAGCAATTCTCAGAATATAATATTTTATCTGTGGGTGAATTCTGTATCCCCCCTTTCTACTGAAATTAAGTAGACACATTAAATCTGTGTTTGTCACTATGCCAATTCCACTGATCTGATGCATACAGAAGTTCTACGTTTTGTGGTACTTAGTTTTATTAGGTTAAGAATTATAATTTTTTTTATGTTGTCATCAAAAAACCTTTAATTACCCCTGTCTTTTTAATGTCAACAGTCAGCCAAATGCAGCGTTGACCCTGAGATTCTGTTGAGTACGGTGTTTGCCACTATCGTATTTTTGTTGGCACTACTTTTTGAAGCGGAAGCAATAAAGGCGGAGCCTCTGTTCTTTTCTGTGTGTTCGGCCAGAGCAAGCCAGTCTGGCTACAGTTAAACTGATAATGTCTCCAGTCTCCTATGTATTTAAGTAAGTTAATACTTTTGCAAAGATGCATTCACAAGATACAGATGCTGACGAAGAATCCAGAGATTCCCGTGAAAATAATAGGAGATCCGCTGCAGAAGAACCAACAGATTCCTTTTGGTTCCCATACGGACAATGGAACTGTTGGTCAGAGATACTGAATTATATTTTATGTATTTACTTTCTTCTTCATGCATTTACCTTCTTCTATAGAATGTACCTAAATTATTGTTGTTTTCTGAAAATCCTTTTGCATTGAACAAAAAGTTTGAAAGTAATTTCTCAAAACAAGCTCTTTTAACATTTTTTAAGTGGTCAGAAGCTTGTAAATAATACACGAAACAATAAAGTTACGTTAAAACCAAGCACATCATAGATTTTTTCTTGTGAAATTCATAATAAATTGGATGTGTCACATGACCCTATAATGGAATCAAAAATGGCCTACTTCAAAATGGTCACCACCCATCATGAGAGGTTTTCACCCACCCATATATTAATGTGCCACAAACAGGAAGTTAATATAACCAACCATTCCTATTTTATTTAGGTGTATCAATGCCCACCCTGCAAATTGTCCTTAGAGGTGTGTGCGCGTAAGTGGTTTTTTGTCCCGTTTGTCTCTGTTGCTGATGGACTTGCAATATGTCCAGGGTGTACCCCCACCTCTCACCCAATATGGGCTGAAGATAGGCACCAGCAGACCCCCACAGCAACACAAGGATAACCTTTTTGGAACATGGATAGATGGATGATGCAACTGCGTTATCTAGTACAGCGGTGGGCAATGTTTAACACCCTTTGTTGGCAACCCTAGTTTGGACCAACATAAATAGTATTTCCAGGTACTTCAAAAAATTTTACAAAATGACAAATACATTTACTGTAGCAAAATCATCTTTCCAATAAGTCTTGTCTTGTTTTGTCTGTTCTTAATGTCATGCTTGTTGCGAACCGTAGACAGACTTCTTTAAAAACTTGTTAGCCCTCCTTCCATTGCGACAAAAAGGTCCATTATATCCAACCATTATTCATTTCATACCTCCTACATAACACAGATTCACAGAGCGGTTTTCAGCAAGTGACTCAGCGAGAAAAGTCTAAATGGATGGAGTGAAACATAATGTTGCTCTCTGTAGAGGAGCCAGATGGGAAATAATTAAACTGTCTTTCTCTTTCTTTAATAGCAGGGCATGTATAGGATGTCAGGAAATGTTTTTTTTAAATTGTATTTGAGATTAAACACTAATTTCTGAGTGGTTTCAGGAATAGGACACAACACAGTGACTATTTGTGACTATAATTCCAATGTAATTGTGAATGTCAGCCAATGAGCAATGACTTAGTAACATCTTTCACAGCAGATTAGACACATGGAAATGGAAAAGTCTCTTCACAATGAAAGTAAACCAACTCACAACACAACACTAATCACTGTATTTTTTTTTTCTTTTAAAGAATGAAAAGTATTTAAAAATACAAATAGGACATCTATTAGATAAAAAAAAGATTAGACTGGGAAAAAATAATATATTTGCCTCTAGGTATAGCTTTGAAAGTACAAAGGATCCTTTGGAGGTAGTTGAGTTCTTAGATTAAACCCATCCTTGTAATGCTCTCACAGCCATTTAAAAAGAATACAGGGCTGAATTTCTGCTTCTTGGATGAGAACATGGGCTGAGATGCTTCCAGTGACGCTCTACAGCTGCTGCTATAAACTCTATTATTTCAGTTTGCTGTGCTTCTAATTTAGTTTTCTGACTTTTCAAACCCCCAGTCGGTCGTGGCAGATGGCTGCTTGTACTGAGCCTGGTTCTGCTGGAGGTTTCTTCGTGTTAAAGGGGAGTTTTTCCTCTCCACTGTAGCTACATGCATGCTCAGTATGAGGGATTGCTGTAAAGTCAACGACAACACAAGCCATTGTTTCTGCCTGCTGATTCCAGAGGAGTGAATGCTGCAAGTCAATGACTCGATGCAATCTGCTGGGGTTCCTTAGATTGGAAACTTTTTTAATCAATTTGTTAGAATGTATCTTTGATTTTAATTGATTTTCTGTGAAGTGCCTTGAGACGACATCTGTTGTTAATTGGCACTATATAAATAAACTGATTCTTGATTCTTTTTGATTCTTGAATTTATAATTTGAGAAACTGTTTTATCTGGAAAAAATGAGGTTTTTACTAAAAGATGTGAAACTACTACTGTAATAATGTAGATTACTTTAACTTAGTCGTCTTGCATTAAGGCTCACATGGGATACGAACTGTTATTTTAACTTTTTAAATTACTTTTTGTAACTTGTCATATGGTCTGTAACTTACACTTAATAAAACGTTGACAGCAATTCATCGTCATGTAAATGTAAATGTCCAAAACACATATTACCAAACAACAAAAATTGCTGACGATTACTAGACGTGTGATAATGCTGCAAAACATTCTACAAAGTCTACACTGGCAATGTGTTGCTCACCATTTCTATTTTCTGGCAACTTTCTTTAGAGACAATATGCTTGTGTCACATTCCCCATGTTCAATGTCACCTACAGGTCTGGGTTGAGTAAAAATTGCATTTTGTGTTGACAGTGTTTCTGAAACATTTCTGTGTGGACTGCACCAGACTCTTTTTCTCTGAATAAGATCCCAGTTTGAGGCCATGACTGGCAAGACACACAAAGTTTTAGGAGGATGCACGATGTGTATTTGTCACTTCATGATTCAAGTGTATTGATATTATCAAGGATTTAAACTATTATAGCAATACCTTTTGTCCCACCACAATAACAATACGTTGAAAAACAGGCCAATTAAAAAAAGGACACCAGTTATATAAAGAAGTATTTTTTTTCCACAAAACTGCACACAATAACAACATTAATCATACTTTTAAAATTTGACACAGATTTTCTAAAAGATAGCAAGAAAAATAGATGTTAAATATATGTTTTAGTTTTATTTATTTGTGAAATTTATTTGTGAATTCTTTCACTGAAACCATCAAAAAATGCTGCTAAATCCTGAATTTTTTATGTCTATGTTTAAAGTCGTTAAGAGTTGGTTCTTTATCCAATAATTCATATGGAATACCTTTGGTATGCTGATACCAGGGCAGGAGATTCAGATTATGGAGGTACAACTCACCAATCAGCAGCAACCCGGGGATGTCAATGTGACATGATGTTGAATCTTTGACATAAAATTATGGCAAATGCTAATCAAATGAGACATACATGTTTTACAAGGTGGCCAGTGAGCTTATACAGCACCTGGAACAAGGCCGGATATTAATCACCAGAAATTATTATCACTTCAGCCATTAACTGCTGAAGAGCTTTTTGGGGCTGTTTTAGGGACTGAATTGCAGAGAATGTGGATTTTGATAGCTGCCATTAGGGTACAAAAAGCTAAGGCAATAAATGTAATAGGCATAGTTTCCCTGTCATGATTCAGTCAGGCAGATGAACAACTGAGACATTTCTTTTTGGCTGGTTACAAGCTGATACAAGCTAAAGAGAAGTACTTTCTACACATTGCAGAACTCTGCATTCAGACTTCCTTTTGGCACCTTGACTGTAGGGGCCTTTAATTGCCTGTTTTCTACTGGCAGAGAAGCCCAGCCGAGCAGTATCACTGTATTAATTAGGATGTACATTGTCTGCTTTGAATATAAAAGACTCATTTTACTTCAGTTTAATAGCCCAAAGTTGAATTTCCATTCAGAATCATGAAGAGACACTTTGGATTTGTATTATAGTGCATTTAGTTAGTTTCTTTTCCACTTATGGGATTTATCGTCCCTCTCGATCGTTGTTTCCTGTTTCAAAAGAAGTATTTCTGGAGAGGGAAACTTTGGGTAATTTTGTATCTTTTTTGCTCAACTTGTTTTTGTTGTAACCTGATTGAAATTGTGATGGTTAAGTGTAAATTAATGTCGAAACTTCACAATGGCTTGGAGTTTAGATATAAAAGCTTGTTTTGAGTTTGAGGCTAGAAGTTTGTCTCAGAAACTATAGTTACTTGTGACGGGTATGTTACAACAAATTTTTATTGTTATTTCATTGGAATATTATGTGGGTGACAAACAAAAAGTTGTGCATATCTGTAAAAGATTAAATGGGTCATAAATAAGTTCTGAAAGGATTCTGTTCTGAACATTTTAGTACTGGGCGTCCAGTATTTTAGGGTGTTATGGACCACACCCAGTGAAGTGCCTGAAGATACATTTATATGCACAATGGAAACCTCTTGAACACTACTGTAGAAACTAATATCAAAAGTATTTTTTCTATTTACACTCTTAAGGGTAAAGCCAATTAGTGGCAAGGAAAATAAATGGCGCTAAACATGGTCCTGCTCAAACCTAGTTTATTTACCTGCTGAAACTGAGAAACATTTTAAACATAAAGAACACAGGCTGAGTGGCACCATCGGACCCCAGGTTGCTAATATAACATTTCAATTCCAATTCAATACAGA
>JAVLVB010000968.1:1773212-1792632 GCA_032876305.1 Orestias chungarensis
AGACACTGTATTACTTTTGAGTCTATTAACTGCACATATTCACAGAATGACTTCCATTCAAATTGATGGACAGTAACACGGTCAGTTGCAGAGAAAAGGAGGGCGATGAGTTGTTGAATAGAGACATAACTGTAAAAAGGGCTAAAATGGTAATGTAGCACGAAATGAAAATTTAGTGATGAGGAAGGAGGGAAAAGATATAGAGGTCAGAACTGTCTAAAAATAAGCAGCTACTAATGACAGAAGAACAGCTTAAAGCAGCGGATGTCATTCATTTTCTGTCAAGCTCCATCTGATTATTAAAATGGCTTAATAGAATGTTATAATTTGTTATTATTTAATAACTAAAATAAATTTAGTTTTCTAGGTAAAAAAAAAAATACATGTTAAGTTTTTTTTTTCCACTATTTGTGTAATTCTCAAAATGGAACAAAAGAGATTAATGCTGGTTACATATCAGCACTGTGTCCTTATTTGTTATCGACAATGTGTATAACTTTTGACATTTTCTACTTTATTGATAATGTTTTGGCTTTATCAGAAGAGATGCTTTCACAGTAAACCCAAGAGTTTTTATTGTATATCCAGTTTTTTTTCTAGCCTCTGTCGCCTCCATCATTTATTTTATTTTTTTGCTTTTATAAACTTCTCAATCTCTTTTCTTTCCATTTATAGCATGAAGTAGCCTATACAGGGATACCGGTCAGCACAAGCTAACTCTGTTTAAAAAACAGCTACTTATGGCTGCATTTCCATGTTTGATCTTATGCTCCGCTGTGGAGTTGTCCTCCCAGTCGCAAAGTCTGTTTGCAACTCATTTGTACTCAGCTATGAATTATATACAGACCTATCATTTAGCAGACCACTCTCTGTAGAGTTTTCCTTAGTAAAGCAATTCAATGCCCCTAGTGTCCCTCCATTACTCCCCTGTTAAAAATCCTATTAGTGGATAATAATGATAGGCTTTGCCATGCAGGAAACAGTTACAATAGAATAGAATAGAATAGAATAGAATAGAATAATGTAATTTTGTTAGATGTTGTCATTAGACATGGCTGTAACCATCAGGAAGTAATGATATAAGTTTGATACTTTCTTTTTAAATTAAGGTTAGATTGAAATTTGCCATTTCCATCAACATTTTCAATGCAATACCACAAAACGTGCATGACAAATGTTGATCCATGATATCGATTCAACCAGGATAAAGCAAATAATTCTATCGATTTTTTGATAATTTTATAACATATCTCACCACAAGTGAAGGTTCCTGCTAAATTCTGACATCTGTGGTAAAAACATTTTGGCTTCATTTGGAAAAAAGAAACCTGCAGCCTGCATACAGAATTACATATTTTTTAAATAATTGCGAAACCTTACATTTTTTCATTACATTGAATCAGCTATGTGTTTCCACATGTTTTTTCTTTATATGGCTGATTGTTATTATAAAGTCCATTTTATGTAACGTGAATGTAAAGCGTGAGGCTTGTGCCTTCATGGAGATGTCTTTACCCCACAGTGAACCTCTCCTGTTCTTTACAATGTGAGCCTAATTCGCAGTGCTGTGCAGCTTTACGCCCACACAGTCACCTTGCACCTTCATAAACTCTCACCCCCACCGTGAGAGACTCATGCAGTCTTTTCATCAGGAAAAACCCTTTATTTTTTTAATTTTTCTTTTTATTTAAGGGTGTTTTTTTTCAACCTAATATTCAGTTTCTGTCTGTGTTTTGCGCTTTAAAGCAGCACAGACTGCTCTCTCTAATGTTTTACAATAAAACAATGAATAAACATCCTTGATTAACCAAAGTTCAGCATTTTAGCAGCTGTCTGCTAAATGAAATGATATAGATAGTCTGAGGAAAAAGTTTGGTTACTATTATATTGTTATTTACAAGGCAGCGGCATGTTTGAAAACTGCGTCTCAGAGTGTGACGGTTCCACATTAAGATCCTGTTTTACATTGACGTGTAGAAGTAAAATTCAATGGGAATCATTGGATCATGCTAAATATGGAAGAAATCAATAGAAATTGATGCACAATATAAAACCCACCAACAATTTTTAAGAACCACAGAATGAGAAAATATCCCCTGGGATAAAGGAGAGAACACGCCATCTGCTCCCCCCTCCTCTAGTTGCTGCTCCAATAAGTCTTCATATATATCCAATTTGGTGGTTTTATAGTTCAGTCATATCTGTAGGATAGATATGACCATTTTCACATATCCGCTGTTGCCATGTAAATGGCGAAAAGTTGTCAGTTTGCCAGTTGTCAAAACATCTCGTCAACAAATCATCATGTAAACATGGTCTGAGTGTCTTTGCTTACTAAATCTAAATAAGAATTTGTTGGACATAATCTTGAGTTTTAAACTAGATGACTTGGTTGTGTTGGGTGAAGTACTTGTACTGCTTGGTTGCCTTGGAGCAAGAAGGTCCTAAGTTGGAATCTGGGGTCTTTCTGGATAGTTTTCATATTCTTTCTGTTAAGTCATAAGTTCTATTTTAACACTCTATATTAAATATTGGCACCAGTCCCTTGCAGGGTTAAGTGACTATAGACAATGGGGTAACGGTATAAAACTAACAACTAACAGATTATTACAAAAGACTATTATAAAATCAATTAAAAAAAGAAACAACATTTTGATTTCATAAACGTTCAAAAAATTTCTTAAGGTTTGACGGCCAGGTTAAGAAAAGTAAAGAACACAGTGAAGGATATTGGCAAAGCCATCAAAGCCAATGAGCATAAGGTAGATTGATGTTAAAATTCATTGAAACCCAGCTCAAACCTATTTTCAGTGCGCTTATAGCTGAACAAATGCTTCATTTATCAACTTTTAGTTTTTTGCTAACATTGAAATTGTTCTGCAAGTTTGCTGGATAAATTCTAAGTAATAACTTACTGACTGTAGCTTTTTAGGTAACATTAAGTTTGATAAAGTTTGTCATCTTTGTTGAAGTTTTGCTTATTGACAACAAGGAACCCTTTTAACAGCTTAGACCTTTATATTTATGCTCCTATTTTACGTGGTGAAAACTCTTTATTCAGCAGTTCCGAAAATATACAGGTAATACAGAGAAATATTTGTATATAAATTCTGTGTTGCAGATTAACAGTTAGTACAGCTCAGTAAAAAGAACAAGTTTCAGTTATGTTTGGCCAATAATCAGATACCCTGTTGATGCAATGAACAAAGTGTCATGAAACGCTGTGTTGATATTCGCCCAGATGCAGAAGATGGAGATGGCGTAGAATGAGATGAGGATTTTATTGCAGGTTTTGGATGATGAATACAGGAACCCAGAACAGCAACGGAACACATAGATCGAATTCTGGCGTGACATGAGATGAGCAGCAGAACAGAGAACGGCAGACTGGAGACAACGAGGAACTCAGAAGGAACACTGGAGGTAACGAGGACGACAACAACAAAGACACTGAGCAGGAAGGAACCTAACGTTGATGATCGAGTGGTGAGTGGAGAGAAAAGCCGGGCTTAAATGCTAGAAGGGTGAAAGGTGGAACCAGAGATTAATTACATAACAGAGTGAAAACAGGTTTGCATGGTTAAAGGGGGCAAATAAGCTGAGGAGTAGAGAGAGAGTAGGGAAACACACAAAAGGAAGAATAACCATAAAACAACATCTAAGAAGACTCACCAGAAAAGGAAATACCATAAGGGAAACAATAACTTCATAACAAAGTAAACCACACAACTATAGCAAACTAACCAGCCACCAAAACAACACAGACAATGACAGAAAGAAATTCAGACCACTGGTGTTGAAATATGAAACCACTTATGGCAGATCCCACCCTAAATCGAGTATCCACTGGATGTACACTAATTCCGCAAAAGGATTTCACAGGTGAGCATCAGAGTCACTATCAAAGATAAACATCCAAGTTCAAAGAACCCATCAAGAGACGATCCCAAGGGATGAAGCACTCAGTGAATTTCACCCCCAATTAAAACTGGAATAATGGGAGCTGAAAGGAAAGATCAGTGTTTGGGAAAAAAACCTTAGATTAATCTAAGGCTGCTATGCCTTAGATTAGCAAATCATCAATAGCTAGAGAGGGCTGAACCTCTGGTCATAGCAGCAAAGGTGCAGGTCTATCACCAGAGCAATAGAAGCTAACATCTATCATTCCAAGCAAGATCCCAGATGCAGGCTGTGAACAGGCCTTAGAAGCAACCCAGTGTCTCCCAGCAGGATGTAAGATGGTTGCAGTAACAATAAAACCAACTGTCTGATAAAGTTAATAGACACATCTGTTCAGAATATGCACTGGAGGCCCCCAGGTCAATTTTTGAGGCCTCTCAAAGTGGTGGACAATGATAGACCTACGATCCTGTGGAACTTTCAGGTTCAAAGGGACAAAATGTTAATGGCCAACCAAGTGGATATTGTGATCACTGATAAGAACCAGAGACAGCTGTTGAGATTAATGTCATCCCAACTGATGGGAAAAAGAATGCAACAAAAGGGAGTAATACAAAGAGGTGCATCGGAGCTATCCGTACCGCGACCCCAACACTGGACAACTGGATTAAACAAATACTTGGAGAAACATCAGACGTCTGAGTCAAGAAGAGCTGTTAACAGTCTCTGAAGAAAGTTCATGATCCCAGACCTCTGGCAGAGACCTGAGCTTGATGTGAAGAGTCACCACCAAACCCAGGAGAAAAGAGGAGAGAGTGGGAGGCCTTTTTATTCCTTTTGCTTTTTATTAGAAAACCTTTAAAAAAAAAGCTGTAATAAAAAATATAAAGGCAATTCTAAAAGCAATACGTAATTTGTAAAACAAAATGATTAAAAAAATGTATCTCTTAAAAAAGACCTTAGCAAAGTCATTAATTTGTGCTTCGTCGAATAATGAGGATGCATCCCCACCCCTGCTTCATACATCAATGGCCAACACTTGGATTCACTTGGTCCCCCTCATAATTAAACAACTTAATTTAATTCTCTAATATGTTCATTCTTCAATGGCTCATATTTCTATATTTTACAAAAAAGAAAAGCATTTTCTGAAAGTTTTTTCTGCTGTAATTAGTTGGTCTGCTTCGGCTTAGTTTTCTGCAGCTTTCTGTGAAGACTAATATGACTTACACACTTAATCTTCCACATGAACTTGGCAGCAGTTGTTTTATGGACCTTGGCAGACACAGAGCTCATTGCTGAGAATTTGACGTAAAGCAACTTGGGGGTATATTTTGATAATGACAACTGAGTTTCATTGTGCCCATAAACTAACCACCTACAGAAAATTGGAAAAACTAAGATTTCCCCTCCATCTAATCAAAACAGTTATTTATTGGGTAAAAATCAATCCTTTTAGCAATAATTTAGCAATAAATATTCTTTAACACCTGTTATGAAATTTCTAATCACAGCTGTACCTCATGTTAGCATCCAGAAGAGATTATTACTAAACACATTTTATAGAGATGTGTCCTTCGCGAACGATTCATTCAGTATAAACTAATCTGTTATATGACTCGGGGGTAACGAATCGTCTCAGTGAGTGGTTCGTTCATGCTCATGCAGAAGCTTTCCTCTCCACATGGCAGGCAGCTACATAAGCTCAGTCAGCAGGAAAGGAAACAGTGATGATCAGCTCATGACTGGGTCTTCGTTCGTTTATCATGTGACAGTCAGCGCAGGCCGAAGAGAAGTTTGCTCAAATGACTGGATAGTTCAAAGACTATATACACCGGATCTTTCATTAGATGTGGGGTCATAGGTGTTACAATTTCAGTGATACAGAGTATTGCTTTTTTTGTTGCTGCATGATGACTGCCAATGTCAATGTGTATATTGTTTATGACTAGGTGTTTGTTTACCATTGCTTTATTTCCCTAATTGTGTCCATATTGTAGATTCTGTGTAGTCAAATCCTATTTCTTGCATAGTTCTTTATATTTTATTATATTATTTTAAATTGCTCTCAGGGTGTAAACTGGACCAGGGGATTAGAATTTCGTCCCACCTCATGTACCACATGTGATGTGATGACAAATTAAATTCCTTGATTCCTTGATCCCTTGATTGTTATATTTTTGGGTGTAAGAAATATTTTGTTACTGCAGAAGCAAGTCAAGCACACTGTTGTCTTTTGGCATTACATTCTGATTTTTTTATTTCTATATTACAAATAGTACACCTGACAGTAATGCCCATAATACCAGCGGTAAAGACCTACATAGGAATTTGATATCTTGTTATCTTTTATATTCCATACCTAATTTAATTTTTTTTTAATACAAACGTATTATTGAAACGTTTCTTTTGAAATGCTCTAGGAAGAGAAGAGAACCTGAACAGTCATAAGCCCCATAACTACAATAGAAGAAGGGAACTGATGGATGAGATGGATGGATAAAAACATGTTTGTTCCTTACTCAGTACGGCTACTAACATTGGGAAGACGATCCATAGAGCAGTAATGGTTTACAATAACAATACTCAACTCAAAAGAAATGTGCAGGAGGCCCTCCAGTTAAACTACAAATCCGAGTTTATTGCTTACAGCATTTTACACTTTAGTTATTGATGTTCTCCAAATTACTGTTATAGAAAACAACAAAAAGTCCCTGAGAGATTATTGATTTGGTCTCATGGGGTCCTGGAGTCACAATTTGCCTTTGGTAAGCCAGCCATACCGGTAAAACATAGCATGTTACACCAGTTCTAACAAAGTGTGGAATGTTACCCTTTCCACTAGTCCCCTGTAGAACCAGGACTACAGTACATGCCATCATATCCCAGAGATATAATGTGTTCGGTAATAAAACAGAGCAGTGGTGAAGGTTAGAGTTAAGACCTTAAACTGAACAGGGAAATTAAGGTGCTTCCCCGATGGCCTGGCTTTCTTTCAGAATTTCATTACCTCAGAAAGGAACGCCCAGAGGTCAAACGCATTTCATCAACTCAGGTTTGCCACAAAGGCTGTGAGTGATTAGAATTTCAACCTTATCCAGCTGTGATGTCAGTATGCTGCAGTGTTACATCATTCCTCTATGCGAGTCTTTGCTTTTTGGGGAACTGTTTGATTCAATGCTGCCTATTATATCCAGTCATGGATTTAAGAGCAGCTTTTTGTTCTGTTTGGATTTGGCTGTCGGATCCCAAGTTGTCCTGCTCAAGCAAACTCAACAGAACTCCAGGTTTTTTTTTTTGTTGTCATTATTGCATTTTCAGTTTATATAAATAAGTGAAACTAAGAATGGCATTCCCCACTGGGCGTCATTCCCACCAAGCATTATCAATGGCTTTAAATAGAAACAAGCCTCCGTGGGCCTTACAATCTTTGATTTTCAAGGCTTTGATGGACCTTTTTGGTAACTGTAAAGCCACACAATGTTAAGATTCAAGTGGGAGCTTAACTCTGCAGCACTAATGGAATTTTAGGTCCTTAAAAATTTTTTTTAGTCATCTGACTGGTTATAATGCCTATCCTAGTGATGATATCCACAGGCTCGTACATACCTGCTTGTAGAAGCAGCTCAACAAATTTTGTTTCAGTTCACAATTTATTTCAGTCAACACTGAAAGTTTTGTAGTATTTTTAAAAAACTGCTTACAATGATGTTCCAATTATGCTATTTAGTGCGGCATAAAGCATGTTTGGGTGAGTTGAAGCCTGACTCGTAAGATCCCTCCATCGGTTCTGCTTAAAGTTCATTTCAACTGTATAGAAAGGCAAAAATATGTACGCAGTATAAAGTGGATTTTTTTGGGGAACAAACAAAAAAAGCAGTTATTTTCTGAGTATTTTGAACTGGCTGAGGAATAAATCATAAATAATCATCCTAGTATATGTTTATAAGTTTGACTGCAGTTTTGTTTTTTTCCCTCAAGTGTTTTCCTTAATATTCTGCAGGCAGCTGTGAGGAAGACTGCCTGTTTATTATGTCACATACTGTGTGTTTTTAGGTATAGACTGTTATTTGTAGTTACTTTATTTTAACATAAGGACTGTTCCAAATCTGGACTGGGCTCCGTCATACTTGTTAATATATTATTAAAAAACTTCAACAGTGTTTGTGCAAACCTGCATTTTTTATTTTAATATCATTTAGGTTAATTCAGCACAAGGTCATCTTACACACTCGAGTACATTTAAACTATACAGTTCTCTTAAACAGTGCCAAACTGTACGTGCTGAACAAAAACACGTGAAACACTTTTTTTGTTTCTTAAGACTTTTCTGATTTATCCTCTGGGCACGTTTGGGGTAAGGTTAGTTCTTGTTCGAATGACAGAATGAAAGCATATGTTTAAGAGCTTGCTATTTTGCTGCAGGCAATTACAGTAAATGTAATGTTAATGTTCTGAATTTAAAACCCAACAATTCCACATACTGCTACTCTATCTTCAATTTTAATACCTACAATTATTTCTTCATTTTTAACAATGATATTCAGTTTTCTCGAGATTTCATATCCTTAATACTGTTTGTGAGTGAAATCGATTTGTATGAGGTGGCTCTTAACAAGCTGGATGACCAAACTTTTTATACCTCTGAATTTTTACGTGGCTATAATACCCGGAAAATAGTAGTATTAAATAATAGTTTTATTAAATCAGAACTTATTTAGCAAATGTGTTATCTATCTCCCCTTTACTCTTTTTTTGCATTTGTGTTTGGTAAATTAGGTAAGTTATTTTGAATTTTCCTGTTTCATCAACTTTTTATAATGTGATACTGGTACTGATGAAAAATGTTCCTTGTAATTCCTTTTTAATTTATGACTTAATGGGTTTAGCCGTGGGTATATTTTCCCTTGATAGCTGAAATTGTCTTTAAAAAAAAAAAAATTTGTGTGTGTTTTCCCACGTTATCCTGATCTGTAAAAAAAAAAAAAATCTTTGATGATCTGTTACAGTTTAAGTGGAATAATAAAGCACAAACAGGAAGAAATACACAGGGGAGAAAATACTTTTATACCTGAAGACATGAAAAATCCATAAGTCTCCAGAGAAAACTATGAATAGTGATTAGTTTGATTGTATAATCTCCCTCTTTGTAAATGTGATTTTTGAGAGCAGAAAAGTATAAAGAGAGCGTCGGAACCACTATTACTAGGACTGCACCTCAGCTATTGTGACGCAGAGTGAAGTTAATTTCCATATCAAAGGGACACCCAGAAAATCCGAAAACTCGCGCAAGCTGAGAAGCTGGGCTCTAAAGCTTAAGATCTAGCACCTGAAGACGGGGAGAAAGCAAGTGACAGCCAGTGATTAGAGTAAACCGGCAAGGTAAGGTGATGAGAAGAAAAATTAACTGTTTTGTATTTAAAATCCAAAAGGTCTGTCATCTTCACAAAGGATTCCTCTATTGAAAAAGCCTTATTGCAGAATGAGGTCCGTGAGGAAATAAGGCAGAGGAATCAGTGAAAGTGTGCCTCCAGTGATGTAAAGACGGAGAGAGGAAGGAGAAAAAAGATGATGGGAGATCTTTGCACGGAAGTCCTGCCTGCTGTTGTGCTCCCGTGCGAAGCGTGACATGGGTGTAGTGCTCGTGTCGCCTCCCTGTGGTCTTGACTCAATTGTGAGAGGGAAGTGGGTTAATCTCAACGAAGCGCGTAGTGTCAAGTGGCACAAATCTACAGACAATGTTACACGATGATGAAAGTTTGAGCATAAATACTTCAAAAGATTAGGGAACTCTCTCCAACACCTTCTTTTTTTCCTGGGCTGATGTTATTGGTTATAACAAAACACACCGGCTGCAAGAGGATCTGTCACCCCGTTTCATTCAGTCAGTGCCAGATCACACTCTTGTTACCGTCACTCATTTATTTTTAATTTGACAGCTGCTGCTGGCGGTATCATATGGTTAGAACAAATTTAACAAGGATTATCAGAGCTGTTCTCCAGTAGACCTCCTGCATTATTACACACAAACTCAGCCACAGTGTGAACGTATTCTCCACAATAGGCGCTGACACTGTCTTAAAAGTCATTTAAAGCTCCATGTTGATTTGAACATGAAGAAAGCAGCAGTAAAGCAGCTTTTAGATGGCGAGCCTTTTTCACCACCACTGTGTTTCTATGCCATTGATTTATTGGACCACCCATCAGCTCTGTCTTTTCAGTGTCCTGCATTGTTGACTCTTTGGGAGGGTGTAAACCTTTTCTTTATAGCTGATTCAGCTGGTTTTACTGGCCCTGTTCTGGTGTGTTGCAAGAGAGATCACTCTGAGTGTCTGACAGTGACAACAGGAGGCAGATGAATAAAGGCTTGAACGTACTTCTGGCTCTGGTTGGGTCTTGAAAGGAACTTCACGAATTCCAAAAGCAAGCAGTTTAATCTGTAATTCAAGCAGTTTAGTCTGGTTTCACAAGGCAATATTTACCCAACATTAACCAATTTCACTCACAAATATTCACGTCAGTCGGAAAATCGCACAAAACTTACCAAAAGTGAGTTTATGGGTAGCTAGAAAGAAGCAAATACAATGATTTAAGGAGTATCTTTCACAGAGCGTAAGCAACGAAAAGACACTAACCAGAACAGTTAGTGGATCTTATCGGTTGTGGAGTTACGAGCATAACTAGGAATATCAATCATAATTTTTTATTGTTTTGTCCTTAAAAGGTTTTGTTTGCAAATAAGCTTCAGATATTTAAAGCTGCAATGCCTAAAATTAGATGTGTTGAAGGATGCATTAGCAATAAAGATAATTATTCATAAATAACTCCGTAGCCTAAAGGGCCAGACTGATCTTGTCAAAGCAGAACTTTTCACAAGCTGTAATGTGGTGCATTGTTCCTTTTTACACACACATACAAACCGTCTGAGGTCCACAAGACCCACTGTCCCGAGCTTCTGTTAAACCCACTCACTGCACTGAATGTGATCGTGGTGAAGAATGCCTAAATAACAATTGACAAGCTCAAATATCTAATTTTATTACCTTAAGACTAATCAAACCTAATCAAACCCCTAGCCAAGCATGTAGTTCAGTAAAATGCAAAAAAAAGTTTTTAGTTGAAAATAGATTTTAAGAATCTCCTTTTGACATACTGTATAAATCCCTCCCTGAACAAGCACAATCATACATCAGAGATATGATTACTCATTACGTCCCTGATAGAGCACTAGACTTGACTGCTGGTTTACTGGTGGTTCTGAGAATCTGTGGGAGACATATCTTTTAGTTATTAGCTAATCTCCCGTGGAACCAGCTCCCCATGTATGATCGTTAATATGATTGAAAAGAAATGAATTTCTTATAAGATAACTTGAGACGACGTGTTGTAAATTGGCTTTAAATTAAAAAAATAGAATTAAAATTTAGAAAATGGCTCTGGATATTGACTTGTACAAGTGATTAGATAACAGAGTTTTTCGCACAATAGCAATGATCTTTTGGCCCAGATCTGCAGTCCTCTTCTGGCTCACATTTGGCCTTGAATGACGGCGTTGATTCTCGGTGAGTCTGGCTCCCGGAACTTAGCCAAAGTTAAACCTTATATGGGCCAGATGCTTGGCATATTGTGGGCCAGATCTGGTCCACATCATGGTCAGATAAATTAACCACAACTTCACCGTAAGTGCCATATTGGTGCCAGATTAGGGCCATACCATACCCTAACCATGGACCCTATGTCTGGCATGTTGCGGGCCTGGACTGAGCCAAACCTGGGACAGATAAATTAACCACTGTTTCACCTTAAATGGGCCAAATGTGCACCAGGTCAGTGCCATACCATACACTTACTCTATGGCCCTGTCTGGCATGTTGTGGGCCAGAGAATATTATCCCATGTTCACCTTAAAGGTCATGCAAATCAGGCACTTTGTGGCTCACGATGTAATAGAACTGGGTCATGGGAATTAATGTACGTGCTACTGCAAGCTTGGAAATAAACGAAAGGTCCACTTAAATGATTTGAACAACCCCCCAACGCAAACTGAGTCTCAATGACCTAAAATTACTGTAAGTAGTTCTACAAAATGACATTAACAGCCTTCACCATCAACTTGAATTTATTAAATGAATACTGATCTTCTGAGAGCGGACCAGCTCTCAGACGTGCTGGCACACATCTTCAACGCCTCCCTCATCCAGGCAGCTGTCCCCACCTGCATGAAGACCGCCACCATCATCCCGGTCCCCAAGAGCTCCGCAGTGACAGGTCTGAATGAGTATCGGCCAGTAGCCCTCACACCTGCTAGGCTATTAACCAACACATGATTTAGTCTAAACTATTTTAATTCCATTGTTGTGCTGGAGGCTGATGACATTTCGTAGGCAGCCTATGTCCCCCAACAAACCCTGCTGGCCCGGCCCCATCTATAAATACTGCGCCTTTGGTTACTGACATCGAAGAGAACTGAGCAAATATCAAGTAAAGATCTTGTCTCAAGACTCTTGGTAAGATGTCACCCGCTCCACTTCTTTACACCAGGCATTATTTCTGTGGAAGACAGTTTAGTGCAGTGACCAAAACAGCACCTTTGCTAAAAAAAAATGAAAACAACCGTGATGTGTGTTGAGATGGAGAGGGACGTGTTGGGAGTCAAGCAAAGCAGGCGAGCCGCAGAGGGAAGGTGGGCGGCGGCAATGCAGCAACGCTCATGCATTCATGCCGAAGTCACAAGGAGTTTACCGGAGAAACTGGATGTAGAATGGAGCAGGCGTGAAATCACTGAAGCTATTGGAACATTGCACTTTTTTTTAAATAGGAATTTATCTGTTCATATTTGTCACATATTTTGACACTGCAGACAAAACAGACGTTTGTGGATGATGCAACAGCCCACAGATGGAAATGTTCTTCCTTCTGCATAGCAGTAGAGCCCTGTGGTACACTCCTGTCAATGAATGGCCACCCCCCCTCTCTGTAGTTTATCAATTACTCAGAGAATAAAAAAATAAAAAATGTGTATATCTCAATAATAATAATGATCTCATATTAACCTCACCATCTAACATCTGTTATCTTATAATTCAATAATTTAACAGTAAGTTATGTGCATTCAATTTTACATTTTGGGTACATCTTTGAACTCATAATTTTTAAGATCCCCTCAAGTGACATCTCGTCTAAAGGGGTGATCAGTTCTAACTCTAGTTGGAGTAACTCAAAATCTAAAGTACTTTGGGGGGTAGGGGGTCTTCCCTGTAGTGTTCACGTCAAAGTATGTCATTTTGTCAAATAAGTTGATTTCATTTATTAAAGTACTTACAGTGCAAATGATGATAAATAAAAAACTGTCACTCACATTCACTGTCGAAAATCATTTCATTGTCTGGGCTTCCTGTATTTATAGCTATAGAGATGAAAACATAGCTGGGTTATTCTTCAAACCATGTCAACAATGCAAAAAAAGGTCATTCATTGGAATGTAACGATACACTCACGATTCAATATATTTAAAAAGGGCATCGCGATTCATTTTTCATTCAAACCAATTTCAATCTTCATACATTTGTATTGATTTTCAATTATCTCGCGAAGCAACATTACATCCCTTGACATTAGTGTTGTTACCTTGTGAACTCCGTGGGAGTGAGGGTGTCAGCATCTGTGCAGTGGCCATTTCTGGAGGGCTAGGTAAGGTAGATGCTCCCCACATCTAATTTTCACTGGCCGCATCATCGTGAAAGATTGGATTCAACGAAGTAAGATGGTGGCGAGCAGTAGTGCAGCGGCTTCTCACATTCCTAAGGAACACCCTGATTTAAGTGGTTTTTACGTCGGTTCCGAGCCCAAACTCATGTGCCTCATGCGTATGAGTTATGGCAGGACTGAACTGTGTAGGATTAAGGACAGTTTGGTCAGTAAAAATCTGGACAATAACATCCAAGAAACGCTGGGCAGACTACAGCTCCTCCGAACTTCGGGGTGGGGGAGCAGAGCGCTGCAGACAAAGGGTCGGCGGAGGCGATGCACACGACGGCAGAAAAGGGGAAGGCCGCCGTTGTGCTAGCCAGGATAAAGGCTAATGCTAACCGACCCCCAATTCCGTCACTTTTCCTGTCCAACGTTCGCTCTTTGGATAGCAAGCTGGACCTGCTGCGGCTGAGGATCAGTGTTTCTGAGGAGATGAAGAACTGCGGGGTGATTTGTCTCACAGAAACCTGGCTGAACGACACCATGCCGGACTTAGCCTTTCAACTCGCCGGCCGGCAGCTCTTCCGAGCGGACCGCAACCAGCTCTCCTGGAAAGCCAGAGGGGCGGACTGTGCGTCTATATCAACAAAGGTTGGTGTACAAACTTTGTGTTGGTAAACAGTCACTGCTCCGAGGCAACAGAACAGCTGACTGTGAAGTGCACACCTCACTGTCTGCCTCGGGAGTTTACGGCTGTGTTCGTTATTGATGTTTACATAGCAACGGATGCTAATGCTAACACAGCGCTGAAGGAGCTACATGACTACATCAGCTTACTTCAGAACAAGCACCCGGAGGCGTTCTACGTGATAGCGAGGGATTTAAAACACCTAGAACTGAGGAGCAGCCTGCCGAGGTTTAAACAGCATGTGAACATTCCAACACGTGGAAATAACACACTGGACTGTGTTTACACCAACCTAAAAGACGCATACAGAGCCTTCCCCTGCCCCCACCTCGGATTCTCCGATCACATCTCCATCATGCTGGTGCCTGCACCCTCCCTAGTACCAGACTCACGACTTCACCAGGAGTGTGACTCCAGCAGAAGTAAGGAGGATGCTGAGGAGAGCAACCCCCCAAAAGCTGCTGGCCCGGACAACATCCCCGGACGGGTGCAGAGAGAGTACGCGGATCAGCTCTCAGACGTGCTGGGGGACATCTTCAACACCTCCCTCATCCAGGCAGCTGTCAGTATTCTCTTTGTGGACTTAACCTCTGCTTTCAACACCATGATTCCTCAGACTCTGATAAATAAACTATCCTCACTTGGAGTGAGCTCTTACCTCTGCAACTGGGTCCTGGACTTCCTGACCAACAGGCCGCAGTCTGTGAGGATTTACAACATCTCCTCCCCCACCATTACCCTCAGCACTGGCTCCCCTCAGGGCTTTGTGTTGAGCCGATTCCTGTTCACATTGCTCACATATGACTGCTCGCCTATCCATCCAGGCTGTCATATTGTGAACTTTCCGGATGACAGAGCAGTGGTTGGATGCATCACAAACAGTGATGAGGCCTGCTACAGGCAGGAGGTGGAACACCTGGAGGGTTGGTGCAGAGAGAACAACCTCTGCATTAATGTAAAGAAAACCAAGGAGATGATTGTGGACTTCAGAAGGGGCAAGCATGCCCACGTCCCCAGGTCTCAACCTTCTTTCTCAGGAGGTTGAGAAGAGCTGGACTCGGGAGCTCAGTCCTCACCTCCTTCTACAGATGTGTGGTGGAAAACGTATTGTGCTCCAGCATCAACGTGTGGCATGGAAGCCCTGCAGAGAGTGGTGAAGGCTTCACAGAGGACTGTTGGAGTCAGCCTCCCCAGCACCACAGACATCTACACCTCCGGATGTAGGAAAAGGCCTTCGGCATCATGAAGGATCCCACACATCCAGCACACTCACTTTTTGTCCCGCTCCCCTCAGGCAGGAGGCTGCGGAGCATCAAGTGCAAAACCACCAGACTGAAAAACTGCTTAATTCCTGAAGCTGTGAGACTCTCAAACCCACGCAAGGACAATTACAAATGAAAAACACTTTCTCTTTTAACCGACACTGATCATTTTAATATCCCACTATAATATGTCACTTTATTAACTATCCATGCTGCTACAGCAAATTTGCACTCCAGATTTTCATTGCAGCTATGTTCGACTTCCCATATGTGTATTTTGTATATTTTGAGTATTTACGATCTAATTATTTTATATTCTTTATATTTTATTATATTCTTATTTTAGCTAATTTACAATTGCTCTCAAGGTGTAAACTGGACCGTGGGATTACAATTTCGTCCCACCTCATGTAACACATGTGATGACAATAAAATTCCTTGATTCCTTGATTCTTCTTCCTGCATTAGAAAATTATAGGACAGAAAATAACCATAACGCTTTAAATAAACACTGCCATAAAATTTGGACCAATCACACGATTGTTTTTCATACAGATGGGGACAAAAAGTTCACCAGGGTTTTTTTAAAAGCACTATGACATCAAAATGACACTGTTATTGTCGTGCAGCTACAACACTGAGAAATAATTACGTCAGTTCAGACCGACAATGCAGAGCCTTCAACCAAATAGGTGACGATCGGGAATATATTCTTTACCTGGTTTCAAACTTAGGCCATTAGCATAGTACTGTAGCAGTTCACTGCATGCTAGTTAGGGAGTTTAGCCAACTTGTGTAGGGCATGGGTTACATCTATAACTTGCTGAACACTGGCTCTACAGTCCATGGAAACTGGAAACTGTGGGGTGGGTCAGGGTTATGCAAACAGGCCCTAACATGTTTTAATTTTAAATGAACTGCCTACAAATTGATATAAGGGTTTTAAAACCGTTACAACAATTATTGTCTTTTATTTTTTTTGTTTGTAATTCCTTAAGTCCCTTGTAGCATGGACTTGCTCAGTTTTTTAATGTGATTCTAAGAAAGCCCATGAAAACTGAACTAGAAAAAGACTACACACCATGCTGAAATTTATAGTGGTGAATTATTTGGTCTAGGGGGCAGATTCTCTTTAACGCTCTATTCCCTGAATTTCATATCATTGACTCACAGAGTCAGCTTACTAGCTGCCAATGATGCCCACAGCATTTTCAGATAGCGTGAGATTGGCATATTAAGGGGATGTTGAAATGAGGAGGAGAGAAAGATTAATGACTGGAGAAAAGAGAATGAAATCCACACGTATGCAGAGGTGAAGACATAGCCAGAATAAAAACTAGACAGCAGTTGCTGTTTTACCCCGCAGGACCAATAACCTACATATGGATACTTGTCCTGACATGCCTGTAGGTCTTGTACACCTTGCGAGCTTAAAAGCTTAGTGGAACACAGAGAGAAACTCTCAATGTAACAAAGTAACAAGGAAATTAATGGACAAAAATATCGCATTACCTCATGTCAGGAAAATAACCTTAAGAATGTCATTCAAATTGAAAGAAGGAAACAAGTGAAAGGCAGAAAACTGTTTATTTTTTGATAGAAATTATCCATCCCTTTCCACTGTTTGAGGACACACTTTAGAGTTTATTTTCTTTGTGGCAGCAGAGAGATAAGACAAGCTTTTAGCATTCCTAATTGTCACAGGTGTTGGGTTGACCACTCTGGTGGGTGGCCTTTTGTGGGTGGTTGGGACACCATTAAATTTTATTAAGTCTTTACATAACCAAATGTGAGTTGATTCCCAGTGCATGTCGGGTCTACCATTGCTGACTCATGTGTTTTGTGTTAATTGACCAGATATCAAGGCCTAGCTATGGAGAAAAGATTATCTGGTTTTGAAACCAGACAGTCACTGGTTTGTGGTATCGATGAGCCATTAATGGAGGGAATCAACAAGGCGATCAGGTAGTCTTAAGCTAGGTTTACACAGCAGGTCTCCTTTCAGGTTTCTGTCTTTTGGCAAAATATTTTATCTGACCTGCTTTACGGTGGTGGTCAGAGAGCCTGTCCACACACACTAGTGCACACACTCCCCTGGGGCAACAATAGCTTGCCTCCAAATGTGTGCATGATAGGGTGAATAACTAAATGTAGTGTGAATCACTTTGGGGTTCTCTGGACTTGATAACTCACTATTGAAGTCCAGGCCATTTACTGTATATTAAGATGAACCAGCTGACCTTGGATCACCTTCAGGTCTCTTAAATCAAGGAATCAAGGAATCTTTATTTGTCATCACATCACATGTGGTACATGAGGTGGGACGAAAATTCTAATCCCCCGGTCCAGTTTACACCCTGATAGTAATTTTAAATAATGTAATAAAATATAAGAATATAATAACTATGCAAGAAATAGGATTTGAGCTACACAAAATCTACAATATGGACACAGAATAACACAATATGGGACTTCGGACATAGCAGCATTGAGGATAGGAATGCAAATATATAATACATTATAAATTCTAAGAACTATACTAGAAATGTGATTTGACTCCACAAGAATATACAATATTGATCCAGAATCTACAATATAGTATTTTGGACATAGCAGCAATCAAAATTCGGAGTGCAAGTGACATATTAATTGACATTTTAAAGGGACATTCTAAAGTGAACATTAAAGTGAACCATTACAGCGACATTTTAAAGTGACATTTTGAAGTGTGATAGTAAAGTGAACAGTGCCGGTTAAATGAGAAAGAGTTTTTCAGTTCTGGTTGTCATTGCGTGTGTTTGAGAGTCTCAGCTTCAGGAATGAAGCTGTTTCTCAGTCTGGTTGTTTTACACTTGATGCTCCGCAGCCTCCTGCCTGAGGGGAGCGGGACAAAAAGTGAGTGTGCTGGGTGTGTGGGGTCCTTCATGATGCCGGAGGCCCTCTTCCTGCATCTGGAGGTGTAAATGTAGTAAGCTAGGGGCTACGAATAAGAACATAAATGTCTTTGTCTTTCATCCTGTGATCTAATCTGTAACGGAAAGATTATGTTTTTTATGATTTTAGTTTTTCCTCAGTGGTGCTTTTGTACTTATTGTTGTGTTAGTGCTTCTTAAGCACAATTGTTAAATGTAGTGTCATCTTAATGCTGGCTCTTCCTTCTTTCTGAGGTAGAAGGAGGTTGTGGGTGGCTCATTTTTATCAAGCTACCAGTTGCTAGCACACTTTGGCTTATCCGCTGCTTTGGTAATAGAGGAGCCAAGTTTTCCTTTAGGATTTGTTCTGACTTTAAAAATTTTCATTTAGCATCCCTGAAGAATTCATTTCTTACATTTTTTAAACCATTAATTAATTTGAATGTCTTGTAAACTTTAGGTTGAATAAAGTTTGATAGTTAAGTTATCAACTCCTAACAATTGTTTAAGTAGTTAGTTGTTTACATGTATGCTCTCATTTTGAAGTTTGTGCAGACTGCTAAGTAGCAGTTCTGTTTCCACTCCTTATGTTTGCTAGGCTAGGTTTACTGTATACCACCTTGCAGTCAAAAAAAATAAATAAATTACATGTATTTTTGACACAAACCCTGCGGTGGTCCTTCAGCACTACCCATTTGCTTTCTTCAAAGTTCTTTAACAGGAAGATTTGACTCAATGTCTTTTTGAAAAATAAGTTTTGTCTTAGTTTTGTCAGAAAGGGTTTTAAATGACTCGAGCAGAGGTGGAGTTGAGTGATAAATAATTTATTGCAGGAATGATGAGTGAACAGAACACGAAAGGAACCACACAGGGAACAACAGACAACGGAACACAGCGTGATGGGAACTAAAAGCGCGGAAGCGGAACTAAAAATAACAACAAGCCGGGAAACAATAATGACGGAACCA
>JAVLVB010000968.1:1792732-1803340 GCA_032876305.1 Orestias chungarensis
GCTAAGAAGCAACGAGGAATACCAGGGGCAACAACAGACGATCCAGCGGTGAGTGTGTGACTGCATGTGGCTAATATAGTGAGAACCGGGGTGTGATTGGTTGAGAAGGGGAGTGAATTATTGCAGACAGCTGTGAATGAATACGGAGTGACGAGACACAGGGAGGAAACGGAACCAGACAAAACACACATTATGACAAGTTTCAGTTTTCTGGCACATGGAAACTGATTACCTCAAGTATTTCATTATATGTTTCACCCTTACAAAGTATTTCAGGGCCTGCTGGTAAGAACCATTCCCAAAGCATGCTGCTTCCCCTGCCATGCACACCAGTGGGGATTTTGTCTCTGATGGTGATTGAGACACAAACATGGTTTCTTCTCACTCCACTTTGGTCTCATCAGACACTTGACCACAGAGTCTCCTCTTAGCTTTTGGGCAAAATCTAGTTGAGTGTTCTTCAATAGTGACCTTCTTTTTACTACTCCCTGGGCTACAGTTGTTATTTGCATTATCCCTCTTATGAACTTGGGACTACTTTAATTTTACCCAAGAATACTGATCTACCAGTGAATGTACCTTGAGGTTTCTTTATACCACAACTACTTGAGTTACATTTACTGATCTTAGTTGAATTCAACTGAATAAAAGTTGATTGATGTTATCAATACTGATTTACTAATCATAATGTTGGAGAAGTCAGTTTTCACTTTGACATTGAGGTGTTCCTTTGTAAAATATTGTGAAGAAAGCTAAAAAAAAAAAAGTGTTCTTTGATCACATTTTAAAAATAAAATCAATAAAAAAAGGAAAACGTCCAAGAAGATAATCAAAGAGGGCGATTCATTTTCAAAATGGGTCATTTTTTTTGGAAAGCTAATTTTAACCTTATAAACAATGTTTTTCTTTGAAATACCCTTTTCTAAAGATCAAAGGACTTGAATCTTGTTAGTTTTGCTGTATGTGTGGTGTGGCGTGGAGGTCTTTTCATATATGATATTGTAAAGTGGTATTATTATGTTTCATGGTACAATAAGGCAAAAAGACAATAATGCCATTAGGGATCAAATACAATTTTACAAAATGGTATGCCTTATATCTGTTGCCAGAATTTGAGGGTAGTGTTAAATTGGGTCAGACCAGCTCAATGCTACAATATTAGACTTAAAGTATTTTTTCCTTTAACTGTGGATCTGATAGATCCTTTTCACCTCTTTTTATTTCCAAAGAACAAGACAGCTTGGACAAGAATGAGATGAAGGATGATAAGATTCGGTGTAAAAGGGTGTTAAGCTTGTCTGAAACAGAAAATGACAAAAAGATTTTCCCACTTTTTTTAAACGACAAGCTCTCTTCACCTTTATTTCCTTTAGACTAAATCTCTATGGAAGAAAAACGGGTCTCTGAAAGGGAGTGCCGTGGACACAGAATCAAAACAAGAAACTGAAAGAGAGAACAGAGGTAGATGGGTGGATGTGAAAGGGAAATGAATTGGAGAAAAATAAAGGGAATTCAATCAAATAGACAGTGATGGAAATGAAGCTGTACAAGACAGAATATAGGTAAGAATCGATACATTTTGCATCACGATTTAAAGAAAATAATGGAAAGGGAATAAAAAAGATAAAAATGGACATAAAATGTACATTTATGAGTTGCACAACAGGATGTATCACACCAGGCAATCACATTATTTTTTTTAGAATGCATTCTGGTGGAGGTTTGTCTAGTCTAAACTGCATTTTGAAAACAAATTTTTTAGAAGGTATTAAACATTCTTTTTGGCAAACTCACATTTCTGTACAATACATTTCTTCACTTTTCTGATCTAACTATTCCAATCGAATATGTCATGTTTTCTATAACTGCAAACACAAATATTATAATTATATAAAATGAAAGCTTGAAAACATAATTTTGTGTGGAAAAAGGCCATAAAATAATTTAATAACATCCATAATTATTGAGTATGACAGTCTTCATACATTGTCATAACCTTAAAAAAATACATTTTGCATAAAAAAGGTATGTACAGTTTGCATTTATGTGAAATCTGAGAGTAGAGGGCATAAAGGGCAACAAAGTCCCTGGAAAAGAACTTCTACAAAAAAACAGATAAAATTGTTATCTAATTTTCAGAAACTGAGAGACCCTGAACATGACAGCTTTGTTCATGCAGTGTGCTGTCCACAGTAAAAAACACCCCACTCACTTCAAAACATTGGACAAGGGAATCAGAAATATTTAAGATTCCGGATTTGAGTTTAGGGCGATCCTGATGTCCTCCTAAGCAGAGTACATCACGATAAACACAACATGCAATAGGTAGGCATGTCACGAATAGTTTAAAAGCCATTCTGACAATCAGACATCCTTGAGATTTTGCAAATAAAATTGCCATCAAAATGTTAGTAGGAAAGTATCATTGTTAACGATCTATCCATCCTTCCATCTTCCTGTGTTTTGACTGAAATGAATATAAAACAACAGAGAACCCTCAGTATATACATATGAAGAAAAAAAACAAATACAGATGGAAAATATGTTGAAACCCCATTTTTCATAGAAACTTTGTTCTTCAAAAGAGAAACATATTCCCAAGGAATTGAGTTAAATTATGAATGGATGTTACAGAGAATGAACAGAAGGAAAAAGTCTACATATAGCTCAGACAAAAAAAGAAATCAATCGAGAAGAATGTAGAAAAACTGAACGGGCTCTGACTGGCTTTGAAGAGGAAGGAAAATCCCCTTTTTTTTAAGCAGTATCTCCCAAAGCACACCTGAGCAAAACATCGACTGACCTGCAAAATTACCCTATCTTCATCCCAGTGTGGCAACAGCTGCACCAGACATATTCAGTTGTACTGTAGTTTCCCCCTGAGAGCAAACCAGATGTCACAGATGTTACCCAGCCTGTGCACAGAACCATAGATGTCTCAAATCAACCACAACCTGAATGCAACTGCCACTCAGAAACCATGTAATCATGTGCCCAGGGCAAGTCAAGAAACCCCACTGTCATTCATGTAAAATATAAATTTATACAAAAAAAGCAAACAGACACAATTATGGAACCTAACAGTGCAATTATATCTTGCGATTTGAAAGGACAAACTAAGTTAAACACTACTTACTTGCTGGCCTGCCATGATGACTAACAACAAACTGGAGATTAATTGTACAAATTTACTGCAGCTAGCGAGGAGGAAAAGTTTGATCTGCTATGAAGTTTTATAATCAGCTTTACAATCATTTCATTTAGATATTCCAAGAAAAAAACTGGTTACACAAATTTTTATTACAATCATACATGAATCCTAAAGGATCAGACGTTCCTAATGAACATTTTTGCATAAATGATGCCACCTACTATATTCTCCGTGAAAAAACACAGACATGGGAAGTTTTGTATTACCACTGCTACATGTTCATCAAGAGGTCAAGTTTTAGAGGTGAGAGGTTTATCCTGACATATTTCCGTCAGGTGGAGGACAAGACGCCTTGGAAACCAGTGTTGAGAATAACAGGTTTTCTTAGGCAAGTTTTCACCTGTAATGCTCACGGATCTTGGATGTGCGAATTACTAATGATTAATCAATAAAAAACTGAAACAGAGGTGTAAACTTAAACATTTATTAAATTTTGGCGAAATGGAGACAGGACCAGAACTCACCCCAAACCAACCGCCATCCTCCCCAGATTCTTTCTGAATTTCTCTTACCCGAATCATTAAATACAGTGCCTTAAAAATGTATTCGGCCCCCTTGAACTTTTCAACATTTCAGGCTTTAAACATAAAGATATTAAAAAAAATCAGCATTTTTCAACAACAAGTGGGAGATAATCATGAAGTGAAATGAAATTTATTGGATGTGTCAAATTTTTTTAACAAATAAAAAACTAAAAAGTGGGGCATGCAATAATATTCGGCCCCCCTAATACTTTATAGCGCCACCTTTTGCTGCAATTACAGCTGCAGGTCTCTTGGAGTATGTCTCTATCAATTTGTCACATTGAGAGACTGAAAGTCTTGCCCATTCTTTTTTGCAAAAAGGCTCGAGCTCAGTGAGGTTGGATGGAGAGCGTTTGTCTTCAGTTCTTTCCACAGATTCTCGATTGGATCAGGTCTGGACTTTGACTTGGGCATTCCAACACCTGGATACGTTTATTTGTGAACCATTCCGTTGGTTGGTAGGTTTGGCTTCATTTGGATAATTGTTTTGTTGGAAAATAAATCTCCATTCCAGTCTCAGGTCTCTGGCAGTCTCCAACAGGCTTCCTTCCAGAATGGTCCTGTATTTGGCCCCTTCCATCTTTAAATCAATTTTGACCATCTTCCCTGTCCCTGCTGACAAAAAGCAGGCTCAAACCAAGATGCTGCCACCACCATGTTTGACAGTGGGGATGGTGTGTTCAGGGTGATGAGCTGTTCTGTTTTAACACCAAACATGTTGTTTTGCATTGTGGCCAAAGTTAGGAAAACTTTAAACAAGGCTTTTTATGGATACCTTTGAGAAATGTCTTTCTTCTTGCCACTCTAAAAATAAAGGCCAGATTTGTGCAGTGTACAACTGACTGTTGTCCTATGGACAGACTCTCCCACCTCTGCTGTAGATCTCTGCAGTTCATTCAGAGTGATCATGGGCCTCTTGGCTTCATCTCTGATCAGTCTTCTCCTTGTTCGAGATGAAAGTTTAGAGGGATGTGCCAGGTCTTGGTAGATTTGCAGTGGTCTGATACTTCTTCCATTTCAATATAATTGATGGCACAGGGCTCCTTTGGATGTATAAATCTTGGGAAATCTTTTTGTATCCAAATCCGGCTTTAAACTTCTCCTCAACAGTATCTCGGACCTGCCTGGTGTGTTCATTGGTCTTCAAGATGCTCTCTGCGCTTTGAAAAGAACTCTGAGACTGTACGGATAGAGGAGGTTTTGTTTTTCCGGTTGTCCACTGGGGTCACCACAGCTCAATCCTGTCGGGAGCGCTCCTGAACTCCTGTGCCCCATGCACAGGTGTTCTCCATCCAATGATGAGCTGGAGTAGTATAAGAGGACTGGTGGACCAGCTACACTTCGCCTGAGTGTTTGTTACTATCGGTAACGTGAACCTCCTCAGTGCCAGTTATATTTCCTAGATAAGCTCTAGTATTTCCTCGTTTTATTTCCTTGTTACTTCATGTTTATGTGCTCAAGTTATCTCCTCGTTGCTCATTCACTGAATGAACTTTTGTGTTCCTCTAGATAAATCTCAAGACCTCCTTGCATTCAACTGCTTCCTGAATCTTGGACAACTCCACCACTGGAAAACAGCAAGTACCCCTCTACCCACTCAACTCTCCCTGGCATATTCATCCATTCCAAAAGAGAACTCACCTCGAAATAATTCACTTTTTTCTGGCAAAAATCACATCCAGTACCTCCACCCTGCAGAAGCTTTCCGGTCTCCCTCGTTGTCTCCAGCAGGCTCCATTTTCCTGTTCACATTCATACCTGTTAAAATAAAACTTGTTTAACTGATCTCCTAGGAGTCCTCCGTTCATATGGGTCAGAACGCTAAAAAACATGGCAGACACTATAACAGAGCAGGTGTATTTATACGGAGACTTGATTACACACAGGTGGATTCTGTACAGGTCCGCCGGGGTGAAGAGAGAGCTGAGTCAAAAAGCGATGCTCTCGATTTACCGGTCACTCTACGTTCCTTACCTCATCTATGGTCATGAGCTTTGGGCCATGACCGAAAGAACAAGATCCCAGATACAAGCGGCTTAAACGGGTTTCCTCTGCAGGGTGTCTGGGCTCTCCCTTAGAGATAGGGTAAGGAGCTCAGCAATCCCAGAGAGACTCAAAGTAGAGCCTCTACTTCTCCACACCCAGAGGAGCCAGTTGAGGTGGCTTGGAAATCTGGTTGGGATGCCTCCTGGACGGCTCCCTGGTGAGGTATTCTGGGCACGTCCCACTAGGAGGAGGCCCAGAGGAAGACCCAGGACACACTGGAGGGACTATGTTTTATTGGCTGGCGTGGCAACGCCTTGGGATTCCCCCGTATTAGCTGACCCAAGTGGCTGGGGTGAGAGAAGTCTGGGTCTCCCTGCTTGGGCTGTTTCCCCCATGACCCGATCCCAGATAAGCGGAGAACAATGGATAGATGGATGGATTTTATTTATCATCATCAGTCATTTGGGACAACATTGGATCTTTCAGGAAATCCGTACTTCTTAAGTGAGTTTAATCCATTGAAAGTAAAGGGGGCCAAATAATATTGCAAGCCCAACTTTTCAGTTTTTTATTTGTTAAAAAGGTTTGACACATCCAATAAATTTCATTCCACTTCACGATTGTGTCCCACTTGTTGATTCTTCACAAAAAAAAAAAAAATATTTTATATATCTTTATGTTTGAAGCCTGAAATGTGGCAAAAGGTTGAAAAGGTCAAAAGGGCCGAATACTTTCGCAAGGCACTGTATATAGGTTGCCGGTTCTAATAAGAGATCGTTTGCCTTAAACAGTTAAGCTCTCGCAAACCTCCGGTCACAAACTCATCTGTTTGCGCCCCAGCCTCCTTATCAGGATGCATAGACCATCCGTTATATGGCTCAACATCAATGCAGTCACAAGGCTAGGATCCTGTTTCCTTATATTTACTCCCCCCCGACATCTATGTGACAAATGTGTGTTTCTCTTTCACTAATCTTTGCTATTTGGTAAATCAGCAAGGGTTTGTGTATTAAACCCAACAATATTTATACACGATTAATAATGCACGATTATATTGTAAAGTAATACAGACTAAAATAACCAGCATTAAAGCAAATACAAATTTAATTCTCACAACACCAGGTGAGAACGTTGTTTTGAGTGGTGGTGCTCTGTTATGTTGGAACAGAGGGTGTCACCCCAAGACTATTAATGAAAAGCTTAATGTTTTAAACCACTGTATCAGTAGCTAGGCACTAGATCTCAAAAGACTTGGATGCAACTGGATGGTGTTGAAAATCATATTCACTGTTATTAAGATAATATGAAAGACACTCAAAGTTCTGCATCTAGTGATTTTCTAGAACATTGGTGGTCTCTGTACAGCTTTGTGGCTTCTTCTACTTTCTTATAACAACAATAAAAGTTGCTGTGGAATATTTAGTCAAGAAAATTTGGCAACTAGACCTACTTTATTCACCCATGAAGTAACTGCAACATCTAAAATCAATTATTTGAATTGGTGAGCCAATAGATCTGTCAGTATAGAATATATGTATGTTTAACATCTCAAATGCTATCATGCTTCTAAGGATATCCAGTTTCTTAAATTAGCACGAATATTGTAAAAGAAAAAGGATTCGCGGCTTAATCCTTGGAGTGTTGTTTGCAATATCAGTGTCAGCTTTGTGAAATGAAACAAATCCCAGGGCGCTTCCATCTTTCCCTATAGTTTTGCTTTTTATCTAAAATTTGGAAACATGGAACCAGAGCCAGCCCAAGTGATAAGCGAACTAAGTACAGGCTTAGGGCCCCAAGGCCACTAGGGGGCCCCCAACAGCAGTTTAAAACAAGTAATTTATTTGTTATTTTTTCATGCATAATTAATGATCATTTAAGTTACTTTGCCTCTAGAAAATCAAATCAAATAGAATCAAAAATACTCTATTTATCCCAAAGGGAAATTAAATTAAATGAATTGTGTGCCAGGAAGCACATGTTTTAGGAGTGGGTTGAATATTGAGGAAGAACTAGGGTACTGGAAGTCAAATGTGAGTAATAACGGTGTTTTTTGTTTTTTTGTCTTACCTTGTTTCAGGTACCTTTCTTTATATGATTAAGTATTTGGGGCATATTTATTGTTTACTTTATTGTGTCTGTTTTTGTACAGTTGATTTTTTTGTTATTTTTATATATCTAAGTATTATTTGTTACATTGTTCTGCTGTTACACTTTTTTTAAACCACATTTTTGGAATGTTCTGTAAAAAACTCTTGAAGCTTTGTGTTGGCCTTTTACATTAATTACCGTAAGTGGTAACCTGGACATGAATTATTATTGAATTGGTATTACTTATGTTTCTCATTAGTTTACCTCTGGGGAAACAGTAAGACTAAACCTTCGAAACTAGTGGTGCTTAAGGTCTCTGGGTCAGTCTCTAGTGTATCAAAACAAGACGCACTGCAGGGGAAGAAAGCTTGCATTCTCAGCAGATTCTCCCAGAATACAATAAAGATATAAATAATGCATTTACTTTAATAAAAAAAACATATGATGATAAAGAAATGAAAGTCACAACAATAAAAACTGGGTTAAAGCTCTGCAGAGGTTTGCGGTTCGACTTCAAAGATGTAAGACATCAATGCATTCATACTGTCAGGATCAGACCGCTGAGATATTGCTTTAATGGTAAACAAACTGAGTGTCACATTGTAGAGACTTTTTCATAGAACCTGGTAATAAGTGTCTATCGTCCAGGGAGAATTGCAGCAGTTGGCTGATAAAAACTGGGTTAATCTCATCGGAGGGCACAAACAGAGGTTGCACTTCTTGCTGCTTAAGCAATAAGGTTCACCAACTAATGCTAAATTATACATCTTCTTTTAATCATTACAGTCACAAACGTCAATATATTTTGACACAATGTAACAAAAAGCCCAACACAGAGTGGTAGATTTTGTGAATTATGACAGCACAAATTAAGAAACTGATGTTTTCTCAATTTCTTTTTGCAAGATCAGTGAGAAAGCAATATCTTAGATCTGAAAAGGTGTTTAGGGTTTGTCTACTGAGCAGTAAACCTCTGGGGAAGCCCTAAAACTTAAAAGCTGCCATAGGGTGAGCCTTTAGAAGTAACATACGTTTAAATGCATTAATCAGCTCCCAGAAGCATAAGCAAACAACACCACAGCATGAGGCCACTACCACCATGATTTAATCTAAGAACTGTTCAGGGTAATACGTTGTTACTTTTGGATGTAGGCCAGAAAAGTTACATTTTGGTCTTTCCAGACATTCTTTCTGATGTGTCTTACATTTCCTTTGGCATTTAACAAGCATAAGGGCTTATAAACCAAATTTGTTAGGACTGTGTTTCAATAACTGTTCCCTCTCACAAGTCATGTGTTGGTTTTTTAATGAGTTTTCCTCACATGGGGAACCACTATGTTATATATGCCTCATACATATTTTGGATTTCCTCGTGTTAAGGATCCAATTATAGGGATTTATTATTACAGGTCTTTGGCTATATGAATTTATTAATAATTATCATTGCACCACCTGCTAATCATGAAATAATTAGCCAAACCTGTTCAGTGTAATATAAGTGGTAGACACTGATTCATATACTGCAATAAGGACAAAGTCTGTGTCAGGAACTGGTAAATATGACTCAAGCAGTGGTGGAATAGATTTAAAGAAATAATGGTTTATGTACTGAATGAATACTGACTAGGAACCTGAACAGAGAATAACTAATGCGGCACGGAGGTTCAAAAACAAACCAAGGAAAAACCCGGTTTGGAAACCTGAATGTAAACAAAGGAGCTAAACTAATAAACAATAATGAGGAGCGCAGGAACTAAGAGGCAGCGGCAGAAAACAATACAATGGAAGAACTGAATAACATGGGTTAACGGAGGACACGGAAGGGGAGAGAGATCTGCACATTGAAACCGGGCGAGCAGAGAGAAGAACTTACTGGGGCCAGAGGACAACTGGAACTCGGAAGGAGAACAGGCGAGGAGAGGCGAGGTAAGGCAATATTCCAGCCAGTGTTGGATGAAAGAACCAGGCTTGAATACTGAGGAGAAGGAGGTGGAGCAGTAGAGAAGATTAATGGATAATCTGAAACAGGTGCGAGTGATAATGAGGTAAAACGGAAAGAAAGTGCAGGGGAACTGGAGGGGAAAATTGAACAAAATAAAACACAATACTAACACTAATTATAATAATACAAACAGAACAGCAAGATAAGCAAAAGGAAACAAGATATACGGCTAAACAAATTAGACTAGAAATAATAAAAACAACTATAGCACAGAACCAAAGCAAAACAACAACAAAACCATACGGATCGCGAAACTCTGCTCTTTAAATCAAACAGATTTATTTATCTGAATGAATTTATCTGAAACTTACAGCCAAAATGTTCAGTCAACAAACTGTATGACTAACCACCAACTAATAATTGAACACCTAACTACTAAACTAACAACTAAAACACTGTTGAACCACAAATTAATGGATTCTAAAAGGTGAATGACAAAGGAAAAAATAAAATAAGAATAAAAAAATATCAAGCATGTTAATGAGTGTATGCTACTGTGGTAGCTTGGTGAGACAACGCTAGGGGGCGATACTCTGCACTGTACGTGCCTGATGGATGCGTGTAGTGGGGGTGATCTGGGATATGAAGATCTACAACAAAGAGTCATAAAACTCCAGGAGGTCCAGAGAGTGTCCTGGGTTTCTAACCAAAGACTAATTTAGCTGTGAAGCTAGACAATAGCAGGCCGCAACCTCGTGGTAGCACAAGCTTTAAAGCTCCGACAAAGTTTGCACAAAGCTCGGTGGAAAATAAGGTTTTTGTGTGTGTGTGTGTGTGTGTGCCTATATATACATATA
>JAVLVB010000968.1:1803440-1841033 GCA_032876305.1 Orestias chungarensis
TATATATATATATATATATATATATATATATACATATATATATATGTATATATATATATGTGTGTGTGTGTGTGTGTGTGTTTGTATGTGTTTTTATGAATTTTTTAACCTTTACACCCAGACCTGGTGTTGAAAAATGTCTGTTTTACTGTAAGGTAAATTGTCTTTCGGGAATGAACTGATGCCGGGCCCGGTTCGAAAGTGGAAACTCCCTGGTATGGAGCTGGTTGTCCATAAACACGGAGCTGAGAAGAAGCAGCTCGTAGCGGCTTCTTTTGACCTCCGGAGATCTCTGTTGTTCAGGCTGGGAATATAATAATGTCTGGATACGCTAACACAGAACCTCTGCGGGTTACTTTGACCATTTAAATGTTCTTTCTATCTTCTCAAGGAGAAACAAGATAAATAGAAGTTTGGTGATACACAGACACAAAATTTTGCGGTCACTTCGAAGATAGCTTTTTTTTCCCTGTCCAACAGGTTTAGAAAGAACTGATGTGCAAAGAGTGTCCCCTTGAAGTGGTAACTAGCACAACTTTTGAAAAGACAAAGAAATATGGGAGGAGAGTCGCTATTTATACATCCTGTGGTTCCACCAGGTGGGCTTAACCACTCGGGAATTTCAGTGGTGTTGGTCTCAGTTCAGTCACTTGATTCAGTTCATTTTATATACTGATATAGCTAAGGGGTGGTGCTGGATCTAGCTCCAAGCTGATCAGAACAGGGTTTAGACCTTAAATTTCCAATTTGTTGAAATAGTCCTTTCTTTAAGTGAGGGTGAAGCAAAGAAGAAGTGGTAAGAAGTGGAAGGTGGTAAATGACACTATGCTCTGGGAAGTTTTTCTTTCAGTATAGTAATTTCTGCTCTTGTTGCCATTGCAATGTTCGTTTACTATACTGTCTTGCTTAGTGACAATAAACAAGGGGACTATCTAAAAATGCGGTCTGAATGTATGAGGAGGACCTATTGGAAAAGCCGAATTTTACCAGCTCTGATGAATGGCTTAAAAACACTCTAGTGTGATCATGGCCTGAAGCTACAGCTGCCCTCTGTCTGACATTTAACATGACCTTTTAAATAAGTGTCAGCAGCAGAACATTGCCCGAGGTGGTTCTTACCATTGAATCCTATGACTCGATTATCCTTGTCTTTTTAACTTCTGTCACACTGTCCAACAAGCACTGAGGGAGCAAACTGACGATGCCAAAGGTGTTTAAGCTAAAAGCAAGACCTTCCACTGTCCTGACAGACACATTCAAGTTTCACAAGCCAGATTGTGACAAGGAGATTTTACTTGTGAATAAAACTTACATCACACAAAGAATTGTGTCACTATGTAGTTTCTCTGTAGGAATCCACAAGTATGTTCGACATCTTTTAAGAGGTTGTAATGGTCTCATATTTCATACCATGGAACAGTCAGAACTACAACTCAATATAGCGGCTTACCTTGCAAGGATGTACAGTGCAATACAGACATATTTGAAAGAAAACAAGAAGCTCAATTTGATACATTATTGGCCACTGTTTGCAAAGCATCAAATCAAGGAGCAGCATTTATTTACCTTGATGATGAATGGCTGTATCTACAGCGTACAAATACAGATTACTGTAGATGGTACCTTTTGGTAAAGGTACTTTCCACTGTGCGTAGTCATGCATGTTTCTAATATATTTGCTGCGTAGTCTATTAAACTATGTACTTATAAGTGTTTTATAAGGGGGTCTCAAGTTTTTTTCTGTATTTTAATTCTTTACGGTTGTTTTTTCTTACCTGCTTGATTACGATGCTCAACCATGATGTTGGTGATGATTAAAACTACTGTAATATTGTAGCCGATATTAAAACTAGAAACGGACCCTCTAACAATGAAAGTATACAGAAGACTTCAACTAAACACATTGAGCAAGATTAGAAGGTTTACCTGAATAAAGTTGTTGTTTTCAGTAAAGTTTATTCAGTATAACCAGTGTGATTATAAAGCATTTTGAAATCTATGTCATATATGCTGAGGTGTCACCAGGAATTTTGGACCCCATGACAAAAGATCTCAATGTTTTGTTGTTGAATTTTAAAAAAGTTAATGTAGGAAACCAAGAGGGGACAAGTTTGGAGGAAAAGTGGCAACTCTGTTACTAACATGCAAGCTAATTAGGACACTCACAGTTTAAAACACTGTAGCATAGCTAAAAGGTTGATTATCACAGACCATATTCCACACACCTCGCTTGGTGAAAAACTGGGTGGCAAATTGTCAACCATTCCTTAGTCTTTCTTCTATTTTCTCTTTTCTGTTTTGAGAACCTGGTTTTATAGTTTTTTCTAGGAAGTGTTGTTATTGTAACAACATTTTAATTGTGAATGTGCATATCTTATTGCAGTGTTATAGTACAAACAAAGTGAAGCAAAATTTAACTTGAAGATTATATTTGCACATTGTGATCAAATCTTAATAAGTTTATTTGAATCCTAACATTATCTCTCCATCCCAGTGTCCATGGACTAACAGGGTAATCGTATCTGCTTGAAGTCTCCTCACTGTTTAGAATTCAAACAAGTATGGCAGTGCCTTTATTAAACTTAACAAAACTTATTTTCTTTTCTTGTTCAGCAGTCGTGGGTGGAAGAAGAGAACAATAGGGGGATGAGCACACAATCCTGGGGGGACTTTTGAGTAGGTGGAGTGTAGGAGGTGTGAGTGCCGAACCCAAAATTTTCTAAGGAAGTCCGACGTCTTGCTCTGGAGGGAGTCAGTCAAAGATCGCTGTTTGCTTTTATCAGAGATCATTCTTGGGAAACTTACTAACTATTATTTGATTTTACAGGTAAAAGTCAACTGGTAGTAATTTTTGAGGAGATCTTTGAATCGCAACATAAACTTTTCAATTTTTTTCCCAGTTGCATTGATTCGATTATATCTAGAAACATGTAAATCATGCTCTTATTTACTAAATTAAAAACGTATAGTGTGGTGTCGAGAAGGGGAATAAAATTACTTTAAAAAGCTTTGAGTGTCTCCAGAGGCACAGTGGGCTCAGGAGATGGCTGTCCTTAAACTGAGGAGCTCTTGAATATCTGTATGAACACATGGTATTGATGGAAACTGATTTTAAATGAAAAAAGGAGAGCTCGTCTCGTCCCCAGCTGCATTGCAACTCCTAGGAAAGTATTTTCAGCCTCTAATTGTTTGCATTTATTTAGACATGGTAATCAAGGGACTTTTTGTGAAGTGTGTAAACAAAGTATATTTATTTGTTAACGCCTTTGTATTTATGTTCCTTTCAACATCTATTTACACAAAAGTTTTCTGTAAAACATATCTTGATAGAGATTGTTTATGCCACAGTATGAAGCACTTAGATTTCCCAGGGACCTACAAATTTCCCATACTGATAATAGTTGTGAGCAGGAAATATTTTCTGAATTCTTTCCTGATTAAATTGATGGGTAAAAAAACCCCCAACTGTTTAGCTCTGGGGAAATTGTAGAGCTGAGGAAACACCGTTGTTTATGTGTAAGCAGGAGCAGTCATAGAAAATTACCAGCTGACATCAATTCCATTTTCTTTCAAGTGGATGAACAAAAGACATCTATGCAAGAGATGACCCAAAATTTCATCATGTTCCAAAGCATCGTCTGGCTGTGAGATGTGCGTTTGTTTCATTCGTGCCACATTACATTATATGAAAACATGTGCTGATAAATATTTCTTATTAATTTATTAGAATGTTTTAAAAAAGCTAAACTTACCACACTCTTTCAGGCCTGATGAAAATAGTTTATGCTAAACATGGTATTAATTTGTTTTTTCCAACCCATCTGTTGCAATCACCATCTTTTTCTTGTTTGCACTTTGATTTACAAATCAAACTGTGTCTGCAACTAAAATGTATTCACTCTAAAAACTGGTTGTCGCCATTTAAATGTCTGTGGTTGTAATGGTTGGATTAATAAACTGGTTGGACTTCTTGTTGGGAAAAAGAACACGTTTTGCCAAAAAAAGCTTTAATTTTACTATCCTGTCAAACATTCGGACCTTAATCAAAATACACACAACCACCACCACTACAAGGTCATCAAATTATTATCGTACAAGTTTATCTAACAAAATCATGTGCCATGTAAGTTTTCGGGGATCATTGTAATGTGGTTACGTCATGTATTGTAGTCTTCATTAGTGTGAGAAATTCTGAATGGATTAAGTGCTTAAAATAGAATCCAATGCGAACCATCCTCAGAGTTCTCCTGTTAACAACACTTTCTACTTACTTCTTTTCCTTAATAATTACCTCAATTTGTGGATCATTAGTTTCAGTGGGTCAGTTCAAAACCTATATTCTGTTCATCACAAGCACTTATTAAGTTTTTAACTCACAGAATTAAAAGATGATCTTAGAGAATCTCTTTATTATTATTGATTGAAAGACAACCACACATAAGGGAGAATATTTGTCATTATGGTTATTTTGGTTGGATGGAAGGACAATATTCATGTCTTACAGGTTTTACAGTTGAGTGGGCAGTAGAAAGGAATTGTTAGTATGAGTTTTGCTACATTCATACCGAACATGATTTTGAAGGGAGCGTAGAGTTTAAGTGTTTTTACGAGCTTAAATGCGCATTGGTTTGCAGCCTGGTATGTGAATAAAAAGACAAACGGAAGGAAGGACGTGATAATCTGCGGTTAACGGGGCGATCACGATCGACGTATTGGGCACACCTGCTGTGAAACCTTTAGAGATGGGTATGCAAAAATGAAAAACATTCTGGAAAATCCTCTTCATCAGAATGTTCTACAAGAACAGAAATCCTTCAAAGGTGTCTTTGCATTTGCAGTAATGCATACTTCTACAGTAGATTTTCCCTACCCCACGGCCTCAGCATCTACAACAAATCTTTGAAGAAACTTTGGTAAAAGGAGCAACAACAACAATTAATTTCTAAGTATGTTCGGTGAATTAGCTGTAGACAAGATAAATATATCTGTTAACCAGGAATCGTTGTACCCACTGGACCAAACACAGCGTACAGGAACATACAGGAAACCAAAAAAGCTATTTTAATACTGAGTGTCAAATTTCTGGTAGCAGGTCAACAACATAGTAAGCAGAGAATGCATAACAGTTTAAGAATCTGTGAGGCCCTAATCAGTTTTTAGGTACATAGAGAGCAGGTAGAGGTCAGGTTCAGAAGGTGGGTTATAAGTAAAGAGGTTGTATGGTCAAAGGGTGTGACAGGGAGGACAACAAACAATTGTGCATTAAGTACAGATCAGATGACTAGATGGCAGCAGGTGTGGGAGGAGCAGAGTGCAGTAGCAGCATTAAACATGGCAGGTACAGGAGAATCATAACAATGTGTTACAAATGCAGAGATAACTGTTTTGCTTCCTCTATTTGTTTTCTTTCTTACCATGCATTAAAAAAGATGTCCAGATGTTGTTGTCTTTATATTCCAGCTGCTGAGTGTAAAGAATTATGAGATACTCTCCCCCAGAATGAGGATTTCCTTCCAAGTCATTTAAATGATTAATATGCATCATTTGAGCTATGCAGCTGCTGTCTGGCTTAACAAGTCAAATTCATAGAGGGGGTAACAGACCCTCTGACCATTTATCAAGATTAGCTCCTCGATCATTTTTCCAGCCAGCTTAGAATGAGGCGATTTGAAGTCAAACAAGTTTGTATTGATCGGATCTGAAAAAGGCAAAACCACCTCATCACAAAAGGAGCCAAGAAGAGTGAAATAGTTGGTCTTTTTCTCACTTTCCCACAGTTTTCCCATTGATGGACACAGCGGCCTAATTGTAAGCTAAAAAAATCATGAGAGAAGAAATAAGACTATTTAGAGGGATAAGAAAAATATTTTATTATGTTTCTATATACAGTACGATCATAGCATCGGAGGAAATGTGTCTTTTGTCTTAGAATTGTGTTCTTTTTCCAAACTTTTTTTAAAATCTTTCCATCCAACTGTCTTTTGAGTGTAATTTTAAAATGTTGCAAAAACAGAAAATATTGATGTTAACCATGACTGTAATAAACAAGAAGTAGTAAAATAGTTTTGATACATTAGAAATGACTCTGGGACTGTGACTCTGTAACCCATTAAGTATAATGTGACAGTATAATAGCAGAACATAATAATTATTTGTTAATTGTTTTAAATGTACTTTTTAAAAAGTTTTTAGTTCTGCTTATAGCTGTAGTTTGGTTTTTGTTTTTTGCATGAAAACTGCATTTTGACACATTGGGGTAAACCGAATCTTGCCTATCTCCCCCAAAAAGCTAAAAAGACCTTGTCAAATATTCTGTTTGTTCCTGTGGATATTTGTGTAGAACCTGATGATTTGTCGCTACTTTGAACGCAGAATGTTGAAAAAAATTGTATCTGTATAAGAGCAATATATTTTGTATTCTGAATTGTATTGTAGAGTTTATGTCTCAAAAGCTTTTTTGAAGCCACTAGAAGCAGATTTTAAATAAACTGTGTTGATTATGGCTCCCAAGTATGTGAATATGAGAGCAAATGAGGTTCCAGTTACAAAGTTACCATTGAAATGATGAAAGGAATGGATAAGTCAGAGACGGGGTCATCGAACAGCTCCCCAGCAGATCCCAAAGCAGAAAAGAGAGCATTCAATTAGCGCATAGAAAGAAATTCTATGACCAGAAAAAAACTTTGTGTCATTTGTCAGCATTTAAATGATCTACACCGGCTAAAATAGTTCATTATGGCTACTTTCTAATTACCCGTCCTTATTGTTTGCTTGGATTTCCTTTTGCTATTTAAAATCCTTTAAAAAAAAAAAAAAGTGTTGTTGCCACAAAGAACTGCTTGGATGGTTTCAAACTTCTGAGCCTTTTCTTTATGTTACCACTAAATTGCATCACTGCGCTCCCTTTTTTTCTTGTCATTTCTCTTTCAGTCTGTGCTGTTGGTTCTATCACACAAACACCAGCTGTCCTACGCTTCACTTAATATTGATGACCAAAGCGTAATAACACAGGGCCATGGTTGACTTGATTCTAGCAATTATCCTCTGGCTCATTATTGGCAGGTAGGGATCATTTGGACAGTATATGAGCTGGTGAGCTGGCATCTTTGTGTGTGTGTGTGGGGGGGGGGACTTCCCTGGATATGCCTTTATGTGGTTGTGTGTCTAAACCTCGCTTTTGTGCAGCCTAACAAACAAAAATGCGTGTCTGTAGATGCACCTAACAAGGCTAATGGAAATTGGCAGCCTTAATGACATTAGCATATCAGCCAGCATGCCCTCAAGAGCAGTGAAGCAAAAGTCAAGGTAGGTATTTCTTTTCCAAGGTTAAGCCTGCAGACATTGTAAACATAGCTGATAAACATCTGATACACACAAAGGTTTTTAATGCATATTAAGGAAAGTCATTTGAATATTACTGGATCTTTTTTTTTACTTGATAGAAATTAGCTGGAATTTAAATTATTTCTTTCAGTGTAACACTAACATAAGCGGCCACTTCAAATTATACACCACTTTTCTTAGCAGTGCGTTCAAGCCACACATAGTGAAAAGAGACTCGCGACCATTCAGTTTTCAGGAACAATCAAAAATGTATTCGAATTTGTACCAAACATAAGAAGTAGCACAATTCAGATGTTGTTGTGAATAAAAGACATGGTTTGCACATGTTGGCAAAAACTGTGAACTGTTCCTTTAAGTTTTCAAAACAATAAAAAAAAAAGTTGAAGAAAAAAAACATCTCTTGATTTTACTGGAAACACAGCAAAACATCACAAGGAGCTGTATCCTGTATTCAGGCGTCAAACTGGAAAGGATGAACCAAAATAATACAGAAACTGGGCCAAGGAAACGTAACAAAACAATGAAAACGAGCAGCTTTAAAAGTCAGTGCTGGAATTTATGCACATCCTTCTCCAGCTTTGCAGATGACAGCATTTTCAAATGTCAAACGGTGTTTTTCAAAACTTTTCTCTGTCAAACAAAGAGGGGTAGCTGCACCTGTGAATTTTTATGCCGCCGTGTGCGCGTTTGGCCGCCCGCTCCTCTGCGTCTCTTAAAGGCCAGTTCGGCAGCGGGCGATTCCTCAGAGTGCTAACCTTTGCTTGTAGAGGAGACAGAAACGCACACTGACAGTCCGAGGTGGAACTCCACGTGGAAACAGATACACACAAATACACATGGATGAACGTACAGAAGCGTACTCTGCATGTAGGAACACACAAGTAGCATCATGCTTACTAGTGGGTATCTGCAAGGCTGGAGTCTGGAATGACCAAAAAATAAAACTGTTAAATTGCATGTATGGCTCATAGGTAAAGATATTTTTAACATTTTTATTTTGACGCAAAAAGTTATGTTAACAAACTCTTTGGACCTAACTAGATCTTGTATTATTTAGGGACCCGTTCTGCCTATAACCCAAGTCAGGAAGAGAAGGTCAATTGAACAGATCTGTTCTAAAATCTAGTCATCAAATCTAGTGTGGTTTGGAAAACTGATCCAGCTGCTTGTGCTCGGGCCAAACAATAGGTTTCATTTGACTGCAACAGTAAAGCCTGTTTTTAAACCGCAAACTACCAAAATTCATGGGAGGCCCTCTTGAGAAATTTGTTGTGTGGAGAATGTTTGATCAGCTGAGAATTTTCTGACATATAAAGCGAAAAAACTACTTCAGAAAAATACAAATGCAATCAGTGGCGATCAGTTTCCGTTGTTCAGCAACTAAGAATTGCTTTACGTGATTTAGGTCCGTCGTTTCTTCGGTAAACATCGCTCTGCTGTGTGATGTCTACCTTCTTCTACTGTGTATTCGGTACTGCTTTCGAATCATAAAAACCTTTACACAGAAGTCGTATTTATTAACAGGAAAGTTAGTATTCAACAGGCATTTTTAGTAACGATGTAAAAAGAGTAATAATAATTTCAGCAAAATATTGCAAATGAGCATCAAGAATCTGCTGTGTGAAAGTGAGTTTTGTTTGTTTCCTATATGTTTGATGGTTGGCACTGTTATGTCCTGGGTGAAGTTCCAAGCATCATAACCTGTTCTCATTGGAACGAGAAGCACTTTATTAATCCCCAAAGGAAAGTACAGAATTACAGTATTTCAGTACACTGCCCCACAGGCCATTGTCTTTGATAGTACAATGGGAACTCAATACATAAAACTCTAACCATGAAATGGTTAAAACAACTCTTGTAGTCATTTTGATCTTATTTGGTTAGAAAATAGGAAAACTCCTCCTAAACAAGCTCATACGGTATGTTACATAGTTCTTAATGTATTCCTGCCAAGCTGCATAGTTTTTTTGGGGGGGGCTTTAAGCTGTTAGTCATGTTTTATTTTATAGGGAAAAATAGCACCTCTTCAAGAAGGTACAAAATATTAGTTTTATAAGTTCTGATTCTGTCAAGAACCTGTGATCTCATGGCGTGTCGTTTCATTTAGTTTTCTGCGGTGAAACTGTGGTTCTATGATACGGGATTAGGACTTTCCCAATTTTCCCTGTTCAATCATTTTTTGTGTAAATTATTAGGCTTAGTTTGAAAAGCTCTCATCTATGTATGCAGTCCTGATGGCCTCCGTGCCCACATACACTCGAGGCTAAGGCAGAGCAGTGGGCGACCAAGAGGAACAAGATAAGGAAGGAAGTCATCCACCTTCATCAGGGAGAAAGAGGCAATGGGACAGGGAGGATGAGCTGATGGTCTTCATTAGAGAGAACATGAGGCAGCAAGGAGGAAGATGAGGGAAGATTGTTTTTATAAGCTTCAAAAAATCTCAGTGCTCTCAATCAAATTCATTTTTTCAGTCTCGTAACTGACATTACCTCGTTTTAATCAATCAGATATTGAGGTTATTGAGAAGAAAGGATTTCATTCAACCTTAGGAGTTACCTTTCACTTTAGGGACTTAATCTTGTGCAAAATATGGTGAGTCTGTCAGCATGTTTAAACCCCTAAAAACTTAATTTACATAGAAATATACCTTTGCAAACAATAGTGCTCCCACGGCAAATGTCTTGGGTTATTGTCTTTATAAGAAAACTACCAACTATTGCCTCATTTCCCCAAATAATCACGCTCTTTCCTCTCGAGATCGAAGTTTAACAGGGCGGAAGCAATGAAACAGAGGGAAACACCAGGACTACAAAGGCAAATCATCCACATTCAAACGCACACAAAAAGCTGCCCGCATGCAAATACACAGGTGAGCTAAGACATAAGGGCACTCTCCAAAAGAAGAATCACACACATTCACATTCATCTCGTGCAAAGGTTAGCGCTCACACAAGTGTGTACACACTGTTGGTGTGACTTGCAGGCAGATACCATACAATCACACACCTAAAATGCGCAAACACAAAAACACACAGAGAGGGAGCTGAAGTCACTTCCAGGCTGTGACTGATTGAATTTCAGCCTTCTTCATGTCTGCAGGTCAAAGGCAGCAGTTCCCGCTGAGCAGCGCACGTTTGCATGCTTCCTGTGGGATCACTGTGCAAGTGCGAGTGTGTTACAGATATTGTTTCAGTGTATATCTGTTGGTTTTCTGCCTGATAAGGCACTTTATTTTTATTTTTTTCCATATACAAGGAAGCTACCTGGCATTATGCATCATGTTTGCAAGGTAGCAAATAAACCTTGTGGCGATGTTCAGTGTTCTTACGTTACTCAGTTGTTTGAAAAAAGCAACGGCAAACATCAATTAAACCTTTTTATTTTGATAAAAGCGAATTTCCTTCAAGGGGATATCAAATAATCAGAACAGCTTCTCAAATAAAGAAGAGGAAATTTAAATACAATCCCCAAAGCTTAAAGTCTAGTATTAGGATTTATTAGACCAAAAATCTGAGAGTGGGATTATTGCTACATGGTCTTCAGTTTCTGGCTATAAATAAAAAAATGATTATGACCTTTAGAACAAGCAACCATTTTAGCTGCACAGATCATCCCTCTTAGCAAAGGTTTTGTTTGTTGTAACATCTTTTATCAACTGTAACTAAATGAGGGGAGGTTCTAAAATTGCTTTGCACACATTCACTAGGAAGGAAATGACCCATAGGGTGACATCATCTTGTGCTGCAGTGTAGGGAGGAGATCTGTCATGATGTTTAGGCTTCTGACCCACGTAAACAGAGAACTCCCAGGAGAACAGTTAGAATGAATTTTATTGTTGTATAATGGGGGTGAAATCCGGTAACGGGAGACAGCAGGTGACGGTGATGTTCGGCAAGACAGCAAGGACAGCGGGACAGCGGGGAACGGCAGGAAGCACGGAGTGCACGGCAACGTGGGAGACCGGTGACCACTGAGGTTCATTAGAAAAACAACAGCGGACATGTCAAAGAAAAAAGGATGTTTGAGATTTTGTTTTGGACACAATATTCCGAGCTTACAACGTCTGAAACAGATCTGTTCAATCTATTATCTGAACGTGAAGAGAATAAAGCAGAACCACAAACCTGATAAGATATGAATGTCTACCTAAAAAGGCAGGCTGGGAAAAAAAAGGATAAAGGAGAGAGGCAGACAGGAGGTGTGTACGTGTGTTTTATTTGTTGTAAACGTACATTTCAAAGAAGGAGCAAAGCAACAGGTAAGTTTTGAGTTGATGGGAAGATGTTCACAAATGATCCTTTGTATAAACATCGAGAGCTACAATGGAATGATCTGAACCATGATGGCCCAGTCAAAGTTTAAACTTAACTTTCACTGAGACTCCCAGGTAAGACTTGCACCTCTAAACAATTATAAAAAAAAAAAAAAAAAAACTTCTGTTATGTAGACTAGACCTCTATCTAGAATTGATTTACTCTCTATTTGTTTAACATTTGAAATCATATCTAATTGCTACAAAAGATTAAACGGTTGAAGAAGTGTAAAAATGTTTTGCCATACAAGAAAATAACCTTCAGCATATATTTCCCAGCAACCTTTTACTTCATCCTATAAATGTCAGGTTTACTCTATGATGAGTAAACATGGGAGACATCTGCCGCCTATAGACTGATCCTTAAAACGGAGCAATCACTTTTACGGTTTACATACCCATCTAATACACTGAATAACATGCATTACTAGATTGTTTCTGGATTCAAATATTTCAGCCCGTCCGTAGAGCTTTTGCTATTTTAATAAAAGATATGTTTAAAGTATATCACTGATTCAGCAAGTTTCTGATTCATTGGCAGGAAGTCAAAAATGGGGTTGTGTGTAAAAGTCTCACCAGCTTTAATGTTAGGCTGGGTTTGATCCAATGCTAAAGTACTCCATTCTCTAATATGCTATCATATTTTAAGAAAAAAAATCAACTTTGACAATATTAAAGCTTGATAAATCTAAAAGTCTCAGCCCAGTTGGCAGTTGGGCATTGGGGTATTCCTTTTTTTATTTTAATTGGCAGTGATAGTAATTTGCAGAAAAGCTACTGAGTGAATGAATAGCACATCTTGATCATCATGACCTCAAATTGTTTTCAGATTGAGTCCAGCACAAATTATGGTGCTCCATTTGCCAATCTCCATTCCCACTGAAAGCAATACTAACTACTGACCACTTGAGCTCCAGATTAATTAGCAGTACGGCTATGGGGACCAAAAACGACACTGATGACTACATTTCTGTTAAGACCACAGGCTTGTTTAATTTACTTTCACCTCAATCAAGCAGATGCCCCCCAAGTCAGTTGGTTTCCTAATGAAATTGGCCAATCTCCCTTTTAACTTCCAAGTGCTTTAAATAGTTTTGATAAAACCCATTGTGAAGAGAGAGTCTGCACTGTGTGAAGCAGCCCCGATATCAATTTTTCCTCAAGATAAAAAAAAAACTGCTTCGATTTGAAAAATGACATATATAAGAAACTCCACTCAGATCATTACTATATGGTCTATTATGTTTCACCTAGAAAAATAAGTGAAACGACACATCCATTGGTCACACAAAAAAGTGTTTTTCATCAAGCAGGGAAAACAAACAAAATTTGACAAACTTAAAATGGATTAACACGTTACGAATGCATTATTTTGAAGCTGGTTGGACAGCGATGGAACTGATATCTTCCAGGAAGACTCTGGAACCAATCTGACTGGATCAGGATTCGATCACGTCGTTGTTAAGGGAAATCATCCAGTAAAAATCCAACAACAGAACTCACATAATATTTTTCACATACAAAACAAAAAACAGACTCAAGAAATTAGTTAAACATTTTAGTTCCCTTAATAAATCCCCTGATTATTAAAGCTAATTTGAAGAAAAAAAATTATTTATTCTGCAACTGAGATCAAGAAAGTGGTCTAGATTGTTGGTTATTAATATCTGTGTGGATGTGTTACCATTACTGACCCACCGCCAAACCGATCATGGTGAAAGATGTTGAAGGGCAGCAGATCGCTCTCCACGGCATCTCCAGACTCTGTCACGTTTGTCACATGTGCTCAGTGTGAACCTACTTTAATTCGAGAAGAGCACAGGGCGCCAGGGGACAATTTGCCAATCCTGCTGTTCTCTGGCAAATGCCAAGCGTCCTGCACGGTTTGGGTAGGTTTCTAACCGTTTGTGCCGACACATGCACATTTGTGGCTTGCTGGATGTCTTTTTGCAGGGCTCTGGCAGTGCTTCTCCTGTTCCTCTTTGCACAATGGACTCCTTAGCGTCTCCTGGTGTACCCACTTGGGTTGTAGAATCCATCTCATGCTACCACAAGTGTGAAAGCACTACCAACATTCAAGAGACCAAAACATTAGCCAGAAAGCATAGGTACTGAGAAGTGGTCTGTGGTCCCCATCTGCAGAACCACTCCTTTATTGAGTGTGTCTTGCTAATCAACATAGATTTCCACCTGTATATTCCATTTGCACAACAGCATGTTAAATTGATTGTCAATCAGTGTTGCTTCCTAAGTGGACAGTTTGATTTCAAAGAAGTTTGATTTATTTGAACTTATATTGTGTTGTTTAAGTGTTCCCTTTATTTTTTGAGAAGTGTATAAAGCAGCATCAATCACCAGTCTTAATTAAGGAACCACCGTTAAATTACAGCTGTGACGCAGGTATTACTCAATATAGACTAATAAACCAGCTAATATCAGCTTGTTAAATATCATATCACTCATATGACTTCTCGGAGTTAAATTGTAGATGATACATCTCACAACAACCATGTTATCATGGAAATTAAATATAGCACATGTTTTGTATTATTATAGATTTTTTAATGATTTTAAACAAATAGGGAGCAATTTCTTCGTAAAACCTTGGAAACCACATAAATTATGTTTTTACTAGCTTTGATATTTAACCGTTCTAATCATACCACATGTACATCAGTTTTTGAATTTTTTTAAACTGATTTGAGCTGCTGATTAAGGACGTTTTTAAAAGAATTTGCAGGTGAGACAAAACACTTTTACATGGCAGGAACCTGAAGGGTAAAACCACTGACCCGCTCATTTAGAGCGGGTCAGTGATCTGCTCATTTAGATTGATCCAGCAAGAATCCGTCTTAGACATAGATTTCAAGTCATATTAGTTGAGCTAGGAGGAATGGGGCCCACTGGCTAATCATTTTACTGTACTCGCCTTCAAACCTACAAGCTATTGATTTCTCTGAAGCCTGAAGGACAGCAGAGACAGTCATATACAGTTGAGTTGACATGCTCGACAAAGGGGTTTACTCCCATCAATTGAACTTGATGAGATCACAAATCTTCATTAGACCCGGGTTCCAAACTCAGACACATTCTGTATGCCAATTAAATGGAAAAATCTCCTCATTGGACAGAGGTAGACATGTTAAGGTTTGCACAATAGATTAAGATTTGGTTTTTATTACACAGGCGGAAAAATACTTCAGTTTATTGTTGACAGGCAGAAGCAGCTGGTATAATCTGCCGATGTTGGCCACCTTCTTAAGGTTTTCAGTTTTTCAGAGATTTTAGTGTTCAAAACTTGGCTGTCACAAGTCATTCTCTGAGTTACTGATGTCTTTCTGTCCTTTTTAAACCAATTTCCCTTTAATTCTGACACAGATAAGGGCATTGTCTTCAATGCAAGTTTGGAGGAAAATAATGAAGATGTTTTTGTCTGGATCCTTTCTCAGACCATGCTTTGTAAATCTGATAGATCCCTGTTCATGAAAGTCCCACTTAGATTGGTGGGTTCCAAAACACTCAAACACGCTGTTTTGGCAACAACCAGGCAAATTGAAATTCCATTAAATCCTCTTTCTTTTCCCTTTTGACACATATGGAATCTTAGATAGTCTGCTTAAAGCTAGAATGCTAAGAATGGAAGGCAAAACTAAAAAAAACATAGGTAAAAGGTTTATAAACTGATGGTTTCACAATTAAGTGAATTCCTTTTATAATATGTACATTAGGGATGTTGATTTTCTTACAAAATGCCTTACGGACATCAGCAGCCGGCAGCATTTCATTGACTTGATAACTGAATTTCCATCAGTGTAAACTAGTTTAGCATTTAAACAATGCAAAGTGGATTTATTCAAAAACATTACCCCAACAAGAAGAACACGTTTAAAGGAAATCTAATGCCTTTTTCATCTCATTACAACTTCATTTTTTAGGGTCTGAACACAATATAAACCAATAACAAGAAAAGTCCTTCAGTAAGTTACTGTAAGCGTATTTTATAAACCATTGCAGTTGAGGCAGCGTTCATCCTTATCTAAGATATATATGTATCCGGTAACTCCCGTAAGGACTAGAAGTTATTTTGCTGTTAATATTAATGCTAACAGGAGGGTATTCCAATGTTTCATTGTTTGACTTTGCCTCTGGCAGATTTATGAAATATAACTTCTTTTAACAAATACGAGACGAACTTTAGTGACATTTTGAGTATTCCTTTGGAATGCTTTCTAATAACTTTTTATTGTTTTTCCCCTCTAGTGCCACAAAGGGTCAAGACAATACCTGTTTCAGGAAACTATGCAAAATGATGGGCCATGAGACAATAACCGTTCCAATCCCATGACATTTGGAAGAGATCACTATAAAAATGCTGCTCACCTCAATTTAAGCCAGCTGGATTCTAATGACCTTTGTAATCTCATTAGTTTTCCGCAAAACTCCTGTAAACCTGAGTCTTTTGTTCCAAATCATAAATTGAATGCTTCGGAGTTGCCCAGCTCAAGTTCTGAAATTAATCAGAGGGAGCTAAAGATTAGGGTGAGGCCAAGGAGTCCTTCCAACCTCAAAGACTTAGAGCTCATCACCAAAAGTACATCAGAAAAAAACAACAACAGAGTAAACATAATGTAAATGTAAATGTAAGGTTTACAGTCTTTATTCTTTCAGATTAAGTCTGTATTATTTATCTTTCAAGAACTAATTTCTGGAGTGAAATAATATTTTAAATTATGTTCTGCCTGTGAAATTAGTCATTTGGTGGTAACCAATCACCTTAGCAACCTTATCTTTCCTCTAAACTGTATGTCTTATTCTTTACATACATTGGCATTAGGATGGTAAATGTTGTAACAAAAAGAGAAAAATAAATCATGACATTTATCCAGTATTATGTTAAGAGAAGGAAACGCCCTGCTAAAGCAGCACATATGTACTATTTGTAAATCTCTGTGCTTCTAATGTAACAGATTTAATTTAGCTGGATTGATGACAAATACTCATGCTAAATACCAAATAGGGACTTTGCTCTAATTATGTTTTATATGTGATGGTTCGGGTTTAAACAGACCCTGGAGCCAGCAAAAAGAACAAGCTGTTGTATTGTTAGCAATGTAACAGAAAAATGTCCTCTGGCTCTCAAGGGAGTAATCTAGGATGGCACTGAGGAGGAAAGGTAGATTATTATTTTTATGGATAATATTATTTTCTTGTATTAACGCGGGAAGGAGACTGGCTGGCTGGTGAGTACAGGTTTGTAGGTAACGTCTTTTCCTCCACTGTTCCAGATGATGGTGTAGTGGCAGATGGGTTGTTAAAAGGAGGATAGACAGGAGCGGTCTGAGTCAACTGGCAGCAGATCAGGAGGTAAATGTTTACAAAAAGGTCGGAAGGAGTTTGTGATCCAGAGAGCTGAACGAGAACGGTAAGCAATTACCTAGAGAGGAATGATGAGTAACAATGCATACAACCACAAAGATAGGGCCTGATTACTGATTGTTTCATGGAATTATTTGCTCCTTTTTAGTTCCAACTGATTACTCCCCAACGGCATCAGTTAAGAACATTCCCGTCTTAGTCACATCCTCTAAAGAGAGAAGAAAAGAGCATACCCAAACACGCTAAACAGTTCACAACTCTGAGCATGTATGTATTATTTATTAATAAACTGCAAGTGCATGATGTACATAAATCTGTTTCAGATCAATTTTTTATTCTTTTTCACTCAGAAGATTATTTTGCATACATGCATAACTTGCAGCATGATGCAGTGTTAACGGTCAGTTCACATTCCTTAAACAAAAATGACAACAAAGTTAGAAACATCTGTATATTGGGTTAATAAAAATCCTGGCTAAAACAACTTGTCAGTGCCTACCTTTGATGCGGCTGGTCACGTAGTATCCAGAGTTGGTTCTTTGTGAATAAAACATTACTAAGTACAAAGGTTATTGCGCAAAATAGCAAAAATCTACATTAAGAGAAAATTCTGTTACCTGAAATAAATAAAACTATGTGTTTATAACAAATAACTAAACCATCCTGAAATTATAGATGATATGCTGTTCGTTTTTGTCTTTATGAAACTATTTACTAGTTTCATTTTCTAAGTATTCAGTTGTGGCCTTTCTGTACAAACCTTAAACATTGGCTTCACAATGTCTCTGTGTTTAATTTGGTCACTGTAACTGATTTATATTGGTTCAGGGACATTGAGCATAGTTAGCCTCTAAATGGCTGTTTACCTTTTTTGGCATAGAACCGTCATATTCCATTAGCGCCCCAGTTATAGAGAAGCTGCAGCATCATGGTAACAGTGACCTGGCAGGGATTTCATTTCATTACAGCCACACAAACCCAAAAACTACCCGCCTGAGTACGCTTCTACCATGAGTCAGCATATCTATACAGTATATAAACCCGTTCACCTGTACTGAGGTGACAAAACCAATAAGAAGTAGGAGAGAAAAGAGAAGGATCGACTCCGATATCTACGGGGCTGAAAGAAAGTTCTCTATCCAATGGGTTTGTCTCATCATAGAAAGTTTGTGAATACCATAGCAATCTATGCAAATTGTGTCTGCATATACGAGACACCTTAAAGTTGTATCTACCAAAAATAGACTTATATTTAAGTTTATTTTCCAACATCACATCTCTAAAACCTGATGAACCCACAGGCTGCTAATATACTAAACCACTTCACAACATCAGTAAATTTTCTTAGGGGTCTGTAACTGTCTCTTGAGCATTAATACGTTTTCCCTTAACATAATTCTGCATCTTATTCTTCTCTTCTTTGAAGCCTAGATTGTGCCAGTGACATCGCTTTCAACTAACAATTCAACTCACCTCAGGTTGCCTCTCATATATATTCACTAAATGCATATGACCTCACAAGTGCCTCTCCTTCAATGGCACCCAGTTCACGTGGGCTCGTTGAATCCCACTTGCTTCCAGCGTTCCTTTTACTTTAAGCCCAATCCAAACTGCAAGCACCAGCTGTCTGCATTGTAAAAAAACATAAAGGCCATCCAATAGGCAGGCTTTTTCTTGCTGCATTATGAAAGGACAGAAGCCCAACACTAATTGGTTTTCATTTTGATCTCCGCGGCCTCTGAAAAAGTTGTCCACCCCCAGGTAATGGAATGGCCTGGCCGATTTAATTACTAACTACAGTCTAAAAAAAAATATGATGAGAAAGAGGGAGAGAAGCCAAGAGTGGGAAATAAAGAAAATATGATGGCTTTATGAATAAACAAACACTAAAAACTGAGAGGAGAGGTAGAACAGAAATTCACCCCTAGTTTGGAGTCTAATACATAACTTATATGTTGTTTGTCAAGGGTGTAATTAAGTATCGTGAAAAAAGACTTTTGGATTTGAGTCAAAATCTGTATTTAAGTTGCCAGGAGTTTATCGTTCTCAAGTACATAATGTTGCATGAATACAGCAATGTTGTGCTGTGGGGGTTTCAGAGTTACCAAGAATGTTTACATGGTGTATATGTGGTAAAGGTTGTATTCTGAGTGGTCACGTATTGTAAATCTGGTCACTCTGTGCAAACCTGTGCAAACCTAATAGTTTTTTAGCATCCCCTACCTATCCATATGACAGTGATGGTTGTAGAGTTTCTTGACCAGCTTATTGACCTGCCACAGATTTATTTTAAATATGTCAGCAGCATGCGCATTGCTACTATCAAAATCAATATAATATAGAAGTGTTATTTAAATGTCACATCTGTGTAATTCTTACATTAAAGGATTTTTATAATTTTATTAAGGACATAAAACATGTATAACCTCATAAATGTAGCACTGCAAAACGAATCTTACTTTTGCTATAAATGAAGTAACCTATACCTAACTCAACCAGCGTAACTAAACGCATTATGATGGATGGATGAAACAGCTTAATCTAACATCAGCTAAGTCAGTTAATGTTTTTTTAAACATTGTGGAGGTTTTCCTGAACATTGAACTTTGAACCTAAGGTGGTCAGTTTATTCTTAAATGTTTAAAACATCTAAATCTACAGAGAACCTTACATGTCAAAGGTGATATACTCTATCCTCAGTTTGATGCTGAATCCCACAGGCTTCTTTACTTTGTCCCTACAGGACCTTTCCATTAAAGCCTGGCTATTGTCTTCTTTGTAATTCTGCTAGATTTGGATCTCCCTTCAGTTTTCTTTCTAGGATTGCTTCTATTAAGCTTAATTTCTGAAGAGAAATTGCACCCTGGCCCATCAGCGAACACTTCACTTTGCTGTAAACTTTATTGAGGTGGAAAATTACATGTGTCATGGCCAAATGCTAGCCATGAGGTTCCAGACCCTCCCTATGAAGTAATGCATAGAACAAATGCCTGGTTTTCGAAAGCTTATTACTTTACCTTTGGTTGAAAAGACGCACTAGGAGAGCATTAAACACCCCAACATCCAACACATAGCTTGACGCTTCAACATATATACTATTAGAAAGACAAAAGCAGTTCAAGTCTTATTATACACATGAAATGAAGGAAAATGACATCCTAATCTTTTTTTTTGTGAAACTAAAATTTCTTCAGGTCAGAACTGAAACAAATGTATGCGTTATAATTGTCAACTGAAACACAAGCCATTTTATTCATTTGATAAGAAGCAGGTGTTTGATGCCCTCCATCCCAGTAAATGAGGCACCCCTATTACACCTGAATAAATATGCACACCGAACTTTTACATGTCTTTATGTATACAAAATTAGTTTAATGTTAACTTTTAGTATTAAACACTAGATGGAATAAAATTGAGAGTTTAACTTCTTAATGTAGAGAGTACATTTCTAGATATTATTCTATTTATATCTTTCTAGTTCAAAATCCTACAGATGAGTCCGTATGAATTATCTGTAGCAAGTTACCTTGTGGAATTTCCTATCTACCAGCTATGTCAATGTCAAACCAAATGTTGAAATAATGCGTCACGCCATAAGCTGCAGAACCGTTGGAGCAACTTCCATTTTCTCTTCTCTTTTTTTAGCCTTTGAAGTGTCACTTTCCAGCTGAGAGGCCATTTTGATTGTGTTGGTAAATGACACTTCATACATGGACTATACTGCTTCTATATTTGCATATAAGTCAATGCATTTTTAACACAAACCAGAAGCCAACCTGTCATTTCTGAAGAAAACATTCAAAATTATTATAAATATGTGGAAAAAAGATTATAAGGCATACAAGAAATGGAACTGAACGACTGAGGAAAATATACCTTTAAGTGTTGGACAGAGCTAAGCACATCAAGCTCGGACTTGCGAAGTGCAACCGGGTGAACATACAAACTGGTTCAAAGTGAATTACAGACATTCTAAATTGATACTAGTTATCAAACAACACAGTAATTATCAGTTTAGGTTCTTTTGGACATTAACTAAGTACAAAAGAAACAGTATATAGAGTATTAAGAAAAAACAAAAACAAAAAAATCAGTATATGTGCATATTGATTATTATATGAAAATATAGGTTTATGAAGATATATTTTCAAAATTATTCAAAACACATGTTTAAATATTAAATGTGTTACACAAGGTAGAGGCCTATTTATATGAAGCACAGGGATTTTTATTTTTTTAATTATGTAGAAACTGGCCTTAAATAAATAAAAAAAGGTAACAAAGGTTCTAACCCTACTATTATTTGAAAATGACAATGAATGTAAACCTAAAGTTTATCGAGTTTTAAAAGTTTTACATTGGTCCTTAACCAATATATTTTTCATTAGTCAAATTAGGCAGGCAGCTGTAAATTTAACAATTGTTACTTGTAGTCTGCGTAGAAGCGTTTGCGTTTGAATCTTTTACCACAGCTCAAATGTATGTATCATGTTGCCAAAGCTGTCATTGTTAAGCACAACTGCAAGCCTTTAAGTATTCAAAACACAACAGATTTTGTAACCACATGTAGCCCCAGTGAGCCGTAGCCAAGTTGAGGTTGGAAAAAGTCTCAAATATCCATGTCTGCAGCTTGTGTAGTTGTGTCGCTCAGATGTGTTGCTTTACAGTAAGTAATGCTTCACCAGCCGAACACAATGATCTTTTCTCATTGCTGTTCCTTCATTTCTATAGTCATTTGCATTTCAATTGTTTCTTAAGTTTGTTTTTTTATGCAGTCTTTTGAAATGTCTGCTAAAAAAATATTATATAATGGAAAAGGGGTTGAGCAAAGGAGTGTTTCTCTTAAAATTAGATGAATTGCGTGTAAAGTTTGCTGTTGAAAATGTCTTTAACAATCCACCACAACCTTTGGTGTAAAAACTTTTTTTTAATTTTATTTATTGCAGATAAAAGATTATAATGTTCAGAATTGAGGACCTTAAAATTCATCTGATAGTGTGGATGTAGAGGTACATTTTTTGAAGTAAAGATTTTGAATAATAGTCAAAGAGATGACTGTATTGTAATAATATTTCGGTGCGGTGACCTCTATTTAAAACATGGTCCCTGGATTAAAGTCCTGAAAATATTCCTTCAGCCTCAAAAACAATGTATTTAATCTGGTCAGTTTAAAACCTGCAAAGATAAGATATTCAACTTCGCTCTAAAATTCAAACAAGGCTCTCTAAACGTTGGAGGTAATTCTCAACAAGTTTTTCAGACCACAAAGTTTATCCATAGATAGTTTGTTAAATTGTGCAGCAGGAGTTGCTAATGCGGCTTAGAAGCATTATTTTACCAGTGAAAATATTCAAAACACTGAAATATGTAAAAATATAGTAAAAAATATCAAAATAAACACCATACAATTCTTTAGATATGACATGTTTCATATTAAACCAACCAAATCATGGATGTTTCCTTTTTATTGAACCACTGTTGCTTCCGTCTATCCCCTCTCTTTTTCCTCTCTGCCTTCCCACCTTTTTCTACCTCTGCCTCTCTACTGCAAAGCTCTGTGTCCTATTTGTGGATGTCTGCTGGCACTAGCCGCTGCTGAGGCATCCACCTTTGCATTTGTGTTTCCTCAGGGGGGATGTCACTGGTTTGAAGTGAAATATTTGTACAGTTCTTGCAACCTTAAAATCTCAGACACAAAAACACACATTGTGTCTTTCTAGCTTCACAAGGACTTTGCATTTAGAGCCATTCATTTTTCCTTCATTTCTACAGCTTAACCCTGATCCCTTACTCTGAACCTTACCACTAACAGGACAAACTTAACCCCACACCTAACATAAAATTAATTCACACTTTACTCCTATACGTAACAACTACCTCAAAACAACTAATCATCTATACGCCCAGACTTTGGGCCCCATACGGAAAAGCGTGTCCTTGAAACATAGTGTGTGTTGGAACCTTGGGCCTTACAACATGGGAAATTCTAAAACATACTGACACACACACCTTCCCTGCTCTGTCAAACAGTGTAAGTGTCCTGTTTTCTTGCCTGCATGTAACTCTCCCCCAGTGTAGTTTCTGTGCTGGTTGTGTTTATGCCACCAGCATTTTCTACTTCAAAAAAATACAAAAGCCTGTTTTTATGTTTCTTTTCATCCCTGTTTTAGGGTGTTATGTAGGAAAAACACATTCACCTGATATCATGTCCAAGCAAAGACATCATCAGTCTGAGGCTAAAAACACTGTAAGAGTAGATGAAATGTTTACCAGTTAAGTATTCATTGTTCATTACTGCGTCATTATAGCTTCTGTCTGGTTCAGTGTCTACAGGTCGTTACGATGACACAAACGTTAAAGTACTTAATTGAAATAAAAATAAGGAAACTGTATAGTTTTGAATTGGAGTGATTTGATCAAAACCCATGGTTATCAAACGTTATTGACATTATTGAATCCTAAACTAGAAGAAGCCAGATGCTATAAAGGAAAAGGCTAAAGCAAGCGATGCGGAGTACGCTTACTCATTCATCTTGATATGATCTTCTAACAGTTACTTAATAGCTTTAAAGTCCATCCTTAGAGGGCGGCATTCTTTGTTATCTTAGTAAACAGCGTACTTCTGTGTGACATGTACGTTCATCTTCTACACTGGATTTCTATTTCCACTTTCTATTTCTACTTTCTTCGGTGTTTGAACTACTAAAATAGGCATGTTTTTTTAAGATGTCCCAAATATTTGCTGATTTCAGTTTTTCATAAACAATTGTGTTGCCCGACCCAAAAAAAATCAAGTACCACTGCAACTAGGTTATTCCTGTGTCAGAGTTCTGGAGTCCAGTGATCTGACTGATAAGTCCTGTCATCTGCATCAAGAACTCACTGATCAATCTCTCTCTTAAAGCTCTTCTTCCAATATCCCTCTTGGTAACCGTGTTATGGGTCCCTACCTGTTCAACCTCTCTTCATCATTGAATTGTCCATTCCTAACCTGCTAACCTTTTCTCAGACTCATCTCCTCCCCCTGGGACTCATAACATTCTTGCATCAGTAAGGCTTGCTCATTAATATTTCATCATATCTATGCGATTTCCAACCCGCTTACTTCACTTCTTAGGTCCCTCTTAGCACCCTGTCCCCAAAACACACCAAACATCTACATTGCAAATTCCTTTGCACTTCCAAAACTGCTTTTTTTACTTGATTCTGGCTTAAAAACCATGACAGGATTACAATGTAGTCTACATTTGACCTTTTGGGACAAAAAGCTTCAATAAGCAAAAACCTCTAACATATTATTCGAAAAACTTTGACAAACCTTGTTTCATTTAGAGCTGGCTCATTCAGTGACTGTGAATGGCAGGTAAATAGACATTGATTGTCGATAATTGTCACCTTGCTCTTTAGATTTGGACTGGCCTCCAGAAAGGGCAGATGCTATCTTGGTCTTGACCATCGGCTGGAGCTAAATGCAGAGATGCCGATATATCAGTCCCACTGGAGACAGAGGGTAGCAGATTGACGGATGTCTCGTCCCAGGCGCTTTGTGTCCGTTTGTGTTTGCTGACGAGTGTCACCACAACCTACATATAAAGTGAGCTGGTTATGTCGGTTGCCTCTTTGTTGTAAATAAAAGTTTTCTTCCTCCCCAATTACAAGTTCTTGCAGCAGACAAATGGCTGAGACCAGCGGGGGATGTGATTACGGCCACAACTGACCTGTAAAGGGCAACGATACTGAGAGACGAATGATTGTGGATGTACGTAATATGTATCTAATTGTTTGCTACTGTTCTGTGGTAAGGGTAAATTACTCTGTCACGCAGTGCTGAGGCAGTGTATGGGGAACACTACGCTGTGGTAGAAAGGATGCACCCAGTCAACTGAGCTGAACTTAATTATTTCAGCATCAACTGAGAAAAACACAAAGCAGGGAGGCAACTCTAAACTGTGAGGATGTCACAGGAGCAAATAACACATCTGACTGGTTAATATGCTGATAAATGTCAGGAGCCTGGGGGACAGTGTGAAAACACTCAGCACTGAGGACCATCCAACAAGTCCAAAATACCATAAATATAAACTCCTATTTGTTAGATTTATGAAAAATGTATCCCCTTTTATCACGGTTGCTTTCTCCAGAGTCCCATCTCACTTCACTGAACCAGAAAGAAATGACAAAAGGCAGAGAATGAAATAGTCTGAGATTATCTTCGAGTACGGAAGTGAAGGAGGCAGAGAAGCCAAATGAAAGATAGAACGATTTGGCAAGACAGAGAAATGGAAGAGTGAACACTGTGAGACAAAGATACATAGTGATAGAAAAGATCAAAAAAAGCTACGTCTTGGGGAGAAAAATAAATAAAATGAGACGGTGTGATGATAACGGCAATCAGTGTGGAACAGAGAGAACAGGACATGAAATAAAGTGGACTATGGTGAGACCTTTCAGAAAACTGAGAGAAAGGTAGAATTATAATCTCTCTATAATCTCTGTTTGTCTCTAACGCCTGTCACAAATTATTTGATACATATTAAACTTGTCTATTTATTATTGGTTTATATTAGACTTGGGGTCTCCTCTACAAACTTTAGTTCAACACTTATTTTTAAATATGGATTTTTTTTACCAGTTTAATATATGTTAAGCATCTTTATTTGTAATTGCAATTATTTACATGGGTTTTTACAAATTGTGAAGCTGAATTGTTTACTTAGATGATCCAATTAAGGCTTTTTTCCTAGGTTACATGTATTTTCTATTACATTATTTAATTTGCAGGATGCGTTGAAACGGGGTTAACACTAGCAGGAATCTATTACAGTCCTTAGTGCTGCTGTCACTCATTGGTTTGAGTAACTCTCTTTATTATGTTAGCACACACTGTAGTAGAATTGTGTAAATCACCAGGTGTTTTAAAGAGATGTTCTTCATTCCAGCAGTATTGGGGAACCCATTGTTTGGATCACTAATGCTCAGTCATTAGCAGAGCAATTTATTACATTAATTTATTACATTTATTACAAACTTATTACATTATTTTTATTTATCTATAACACTTGAATTTATTACACAGCAAGTATGTTTACCCATATAATGAATTTAAATTGAACATTAGTAGTTCTACTCTTAGTCTCAAAGCACAGTCATAGTGTGTTTGTTCTTTCAAAAAGCTTGTAATGGTAATCTCAATTAGTTTTTCAGACTGTAATAATGAGGACCTACATTATTTTTGTTTTGTTAACATTGAAACTGTATAGTCCACTTAGCATCCTTTCATTTACTTTATGCATAAATGGTAAAGTGCTAATAAAGTTGGATGTCTGTATTGAAGTCTTGGACATCCTATATCAACAATCCTTTAAGTAGTTAGAAATTTAATTTTTGCTCTTATTTTGAAGTAAACTATTAATCCAGCAGTCGCCCCAATGTTGTATTGCAGCAAAGTAAATGTTGTCTGTACCAATAATGCAAGACTGAAGTTTCACAGTAAACAGTTTGAAATTGGTCATGTTCTTTTGTTCTTGTAGACCAAAGCCACACCATGGCCAATGAGTCAAAATCATCAACAGTTAGCATCACCTAGGAACTGTGAAACTGAGACCATGAAAAATCGGCTCCAAACATGAACACTTTCCGCTGCTGAATATGATATTTGCGATATCAGTGATAACTGAACTAATATTTATAATTAGGTCTTTAGGTTAGGCAAAACTAACATATGAGGTTAGCAGTGCCCATAATAACCATAATAACCCAAATCCAACTGTAAAATCTCATTTGCCAATTTATTATTTTGTGTGCGCCAATCTATTGCAGTAGAACTTACAGTGGCTTGAGGGAAGAAAAAAACAACTGGTTGACAAACCAAAACCTCCATTGTCAAATGAACATGACCAGATTTAATAAATACACTGTTTGCACTTTGCAAAATGGTAGACGCCAAGCACTGTTCTTTAGAGGGTTCGTAACACTTACTTACAATAGCAAGGGTTTCTTTTACAGACACAACACTCCCACAGGTTAACAATGTTTTGTAAAATTAAAAATATAACAAATGAGGGTCTGTGTTGAAACTGGATACTTCATGGCTGCACAAAGCAACATTTTTCAGAGCCATGGAAAATGTTTCAGCCTCTTTATTTGTACCACATGTATAATGCTGGCACCAGAAGTCTTCCATGGATACCATGTCACCACACCTGGGGAGATTTCTGCATCTGTTCCTCGTGTCTCAGAGCACATGAATATTTCAGCTGGCGTACAAAACCCATATTGTACATAGTTTGATGTTGCTCATCTTTAAAACAATTCCGTTCAGGGTACCTGAAGCAGCTATTTCACTGGTTACTTGTCCTTACCCTCTACAACAGTTTATAGGATTCAAATTCAGCCAAAGGGATGGATTTTCTCGCAAGCATTCAAACACACAAGTGCAAGCACGGACACGCACAGACTGTTTTCACTCATTTTGGAAATGATGTGTTTAAGCAGCGCATAGAACATGATGGTTGAGCCACCAGGGAAAGACTACCAGAGGAAATGTTTTGTAATTTTACCACTTTATCTGGCATGGAGTAAAAACAAAGAGGGCCTGGCAAAGAACCCCAACTAATCTAATCTCCATTCAGCTGGCGGTAGATAGAAAGATCCGATATACCTCAAAGATCATTTGCCATTGCATGCAGATGATAGATTAATCAGCTATAAACCAGTACAGCTTTCGCCAGTAGTATTGATTTGGGATCTAACATCACTGTGTAAGATAGAAAACAGATATGATCTTTTTTAGAGATGAAATGTGTATGATTATGAACTCATAGGATTTGGATATTAGATTTGGAGTCCGTATTCTGTATTTATCTATATATGGTACTAAATTTGATCTGATAGTTTTAAAAGCATCTATCGTCTGAACAGCAGTGCTGAGGTTTGTTTTTGCTTTAAATATGCTAAACTTTTGTTTGTTCTGCATATGTAAAAAAAAAGTAAAGAACTTTTTTTTGTTTTATTATACATTTTGTTAAATAAGGTGATATAATGCAGTTTTCCAGCATAACGCATCTTCATAAAAAGAAACCCTTACTTTGAGTGAGTCTGTCCCAAACAAACTCACATGGTTTTGTTGAACAAATTTTTGACCCCTTGTTAGATATTTTTTTTACAAATTACCGTATAATAAACAAGACCAAATAGAAAACAAAAAAATGCTAAGAGAGACAGTAAAAAAGGCTTTAATTAAGCTGGCAGGATTACTGTATTAACAGATATTGTCTTATTTAATAATATCTCAGTGAATGTTATGAAGACATTTCTGTTTGGCAACAGTATTTCCCACATTTCTGTATCTATTAAAGGCAGTAGCTATATATGTAAAGACAGCGGAGACAATATTGATTAAAAAAATGACGAACCTTGTATATCTCAGTAAGAGGAACGTCTTATTAAAATTAAAGTAAAAACATGTTGATGGTTATTTGTAAACAAATGATTCAGCTCATGCCGTGGTTGTGTTCCATCGCCATGTTTCTCTTCATTCAGCTCAGCTGTGCGTTGCACCAGTTCCACCTGCTCCACCTGCTCCTCTCCCTGGTTAAACTCACCCCCTGCCAGGCAACTCGAGGCTGCCTGGCAGGCTGGAGCTCTGCAGTGGCGCCTGTGTTTTCACACAGGTGCTTTTCATCAGGTGATCAGCACGACTGGATCAGCTCTCCATTTACTCATTCCCTTAGTGTTTGCTGCTTCTTGTAGCGTTTCCCCTCGGAGACATTTTTCTTGTTGATTCTCTGAGTTGTTCTGGGAATTATTTCTTCTCGTTTTCTCAGTGAAGTCTCAAGTAACATATCCTTGTGCATACTTGAAGTATTCTCCCGTTTATAACCAAACCTTTGACACAGATGGCGAACTTTACTCAGCCAAGTTACACGGCCGCATATAATTAGCAGTATAAATATAACAACAAAACGTGTTTGTTAAACATAACCAAGATGGTCAAACTGTCAACAGAGCTGGATAAGACACTCCCACTGTTCAGGGGACCCTCCTTCCCCTTTGGGCCCTTAATAATCATTCAGTTTGGTCTCGACTGCTGGCAACTTAGCAGAATCTTACCTTGAATGATTTATAAAATACAACCATACAATGATGGAGGGTAAATGTTAGGATATACCATCAAAGTTACCTCCTGCCAGTCGTTTCTAACTTACATAAATACATAAGTAAAAATGATTATAAAAAATAAAGTCAGACTGAATTTCTTTTTTTTTCTTCCGATTTCAATCACGTAACCCACAGATTTTTCAATGTTTTGCAATGTTTCCTATCCATGTCAACCCTTTATCTTTAGGACTCAAGTCGCATGTCAGCTAATTTTCCCCATCCAGACATAAGTGCGGAGTGACAGATACAATGCGTAGGAGACGAACGTGGAAGCATCATGTTCATCAAAGGGAAACCTCCAGACATGAACCAACGATGTCCGGGACTCGCATCTGTCTGGTTACGTGAGTTCCTCCCAAGGCGCCGCCCTCCTGACAGATCCTGCCTTGAGGCATTTTAATTATGCTCACAGCCATCGTTGTGTTACGTGTTGGGGTGTCGCCGGGGTAGGGGGTCAGGAATACAGTTTGTTTTAAAATAGTCACTGTTGTCCTGTATTGTCTCCGAAGCTTTGATGTATCAAGTTAGTAATTATCCCACCCGCACAATCAGCTCCTGTTTTCTTCATTCTCTCTCTCCAGATTAACAGTTGGTTGCCTCCTTAATACTTCTTTTCTTGATCTACAGAGCTCACAGCATGGTAAAATAATTAACTCTACATGCTGCGTTGTGTGTTCTTATTTATATTTTTGTAACATTTGGATTTTCACCCTCTTGCCTTACTTCGCTCAGAATTCTATTAATTTCCTCAGTAAAATGCTCATTTGGTCTAAGCAGCATTTGCTTTGACTCACAAGACTACGGCAGTGTGTTCTGCTTGTGAACAGAGCCGTGTAATGTGCCAGCACTCAGGAAATTATTGCTTATTCTTGTTGGGGAATGAATAGAGGTGGAAGTGTAAAATAGGTTGAGGCATATAAATGGACTGTCAAGCCAAGACTTTTTTTTTTTACTTAACCACATTTGCACTTTCTTTCTCACTCTCTCTCCGGATTTCCTCATATTACAGTTTTTTTTCTTTTATAAAACCTTAATGGAAATACAGTTCTGGAGTTCTTGGAGAATTAATTCGTTATTTGTAGGAGACCTCTAATCCGAAGGGGACGTTGATAGTCGATTAAACACTAACACTATCAGTTGGAGTTTCTTGTCTTTTTAACAGCAAAATAATTGTACAGATATTAATACCAAAAAATCTGGTGGACACCACAAAGTGACAACAAAACATAGCAAAGACCTCCCAGCCACTGTTAAACTCTCTATGTGAACGTTTAGGTTTCTTTTGCTGCTACGGGGGAGAACACCGGTGGACTCTGTGTTATGATTCTGGTCTGTCTGACCACCAGTTGCTTCCATCCCTCTGTGCTCCCTCAGCTCACCTTATCCCGTGGCTTTATAACCTGCACTGGTGACTCAGACCGTTTGTTTTGTTTGTTTTTTATAAGAAGTTCCTGTCAGTAAATATCCAGCGTTCCTTCCTTGCTTGCCAGTCTGATCACGTCTGGTTCTGTGTCCTGGTTACCCGCCACGTCTTCCCTTACTGGATTCACTTGCCTTCTCTCTACTGTTCTGGACCCCACCCTGTTCCCCCTCAAGTCTCAGTCTCTGACCACTGATAAAACCTCAATTACAGATCTATTTGGTGTGTGTTCCTAAGTTACTAAACCTGTTTTCTGGACCTGACCTTAGTGTGACCTGCCGAGACCCAAGGTTTGCAAAGCTGTATAGTTTGTTCACAACAGACTGCAATAACAAGTTTGATCCTGTTGAAAGCAATACACTATTTTCTAAGAAAAAAGTTATTAAATAAGTAGAGTAATTTCTGGTTTTAGCAAAATAAAATTCCAAAATGGAAATATTTTTTTCCCTCTCTATGAGCCTTCTTGTAAAACACAATCATAACCCAACAAATAAAGCTTTAAGAAGGAGGGAATACAGAAGTTGCAGAGCCTCAGTGTTACTGTGAAGCTGATGTACAGTAAAAAGAAGAATAAAAAAACATTCCCTTGGTCTGTTTGCAACCAGAGCAATCATCCCATGTCCCAACCTCAGAGTCTATTCCAGCTGTGCCATCTCATTGCAAATCAACTCATTTTCCTTCGCGAAGCTGGTCTGCGAATGTCCTGAATTAGCTTCTAAGTGGACCATTCCGTTTAGGAAGCCGATGGAAACACAGGTCGTTCCGCTCTAAACATGAACACTTTCATTACAATAGTACAGGTACTGGAAATAACTAAATGAGCCTGACGTTGTGTTTTCCTCTTTATAGAATACAGAAAAAATGTATAAAGAATGTACACGTCATTTAGGTTCTACACATTTACATTTTAGATGTACCTGGTATGTATTTTAAGCTATTTCAAAATTTTGGGTGTGATCCAGATGAGGTTCAAGTCAGCACAGGGTGTGCCTTTTTTACCATGACTCGATTGCTATATGCTCTAAAAAGCAATACAGAAAACCTCTAAATAGTGAAAAGCAATTTGTGAAGTGTAGAATAGGCCCAAATTATAAGGCAGCTGCTTCACAGAAGTTGTTGGGCTTCTGCATAACGTGTTCTGAAAATAAACCTGACATTTCAGCCTGATTGCTTTCCGTGCTGCCTTTTATTCTGCAAACAAGAACTTACAAATTGCTATGGTGTTAATGATTCAGCTGTTGTGCACTATTATTAAAGATGGATTCCAACACTTCCACTGCCGCTGACCTTATCAGCTAAATCTGACCACTGAGGAAATAGATGCGGAAAAAGGGGCGGTACCGGTAAAACAGTGACTTGTATCTCATATTCTATGTAGAATACAACAAGGAACAACAAGATTCTTTTCCTTGGACATAATCTTTTCTTGAAAGTTGTAGTCTAGGCATAGTTTGAGTTAACGAGAAATACGAGAATTTTGCAATTAAGAACAGAGAAGTAATTGTATTATTCTCGATTACTGTCATAATCACAGGGAGAATTATTCACTTAGGCTACAGTAACACAACCATTGTGACCAAAATATGGTTTATTCTCAATATCCTGAACGACTACCTTCCTTCTTTGTGTTAAGGTCTTGTGCCAATATTGTCGCCTCCTGTTGGCAGAAGTGTCAAGTAACGAAGTACAAATGCTTTGTTACCTTACTTGCATCGAACTTTTGAGTATCTTTGCTTTACTGCAGTAATTAATTTTCAGCCGCGTTGGTTTTCAGTAAGCATAATTGTGGATGAAACAGTTTCATCCCACATTGTTCAACATTAAGATTGTAATGTAACATAACCAATTGTGGCCTTTTTTATGTTATTTAAAAAAAATGTTTTGGGGGGGGTGCACTATGGACCCCTGAGGCCTGTTCTACTTCTGTTGTGAAGTAATGGCAGTTTTTCCTCTTAATTCCTTTCATTTTACTTTTATATAAGTAGTTTTGCAAACCAGCACTTTCACACTTTTACTTAAGTTAAAAGCTTGAGTTGATACTTCAACTTCTACAGAAGTATTTTTAATCCTGAATATCTATACTTCTATTTGAGTAATGCATGCAAAGACCTTTGACACCCCTGCATGTTGTTTAAAAACTAAATAATCAATAGAGGGCAGTATCTATTGCTAACTAAACTAATGGGTGCCGTCTACGTAGTTTTGAACTGTTTGTTCACCCTGGGGTCATAAAAATGTTCATGTCTGGTCACACAAGAAAAGCTGCTTTATTTAAAAAAACATCCTCATTGTGCATCAAAACCTGCAGTGAGAAGGAATCTATAGTGGCTGACACAAACAGATACTTCAGAGATGTACATTTTTCCTTTTTAAGCATGGAATCACCGGCAACAAGTTAATACTGAAGCGGACATGATTAAGATGTAGATCTTTTGTGGACCTTTGTGCTCTCACCTTACACCAACAACTCTCCAAGTCACTTTAAACAAATCCATACATTCATTATGCAGCATTGTTGTACCAGCAAGTTCAAATGCATGTTTTTCTTCTACAGCCAACTGTCTGCCCAAAGATAAATATTTCTCTTGTGAAAGTGTGTGAGTTTCTACTTTATTAAGAAAGCATTTGATCCGTTGTTAACAGGAAACACACTGTGGGTGGTAGGAGAAGGCTAAGGCTAAAATCCTTTTACAGTGATGCTCTCACATTATACTGTAAATGGTCTGCATTTTTTTTCTGGTGTACATGGATAGTTCAACATTTTGGATATAGTATTCTAAATGGGTGTGTTTTAAACTTTGCTAAATCTGGAAGCTAAGCTAATACCCCATTTAAAAGAGACAATCTTAATACAAATCTTCTCTCAGAAAAGTATTGTAAGCAATTGTTACTTTATGTTTAGACAAAAAAAAGAGTTTAAGGTAATATTCCTCCAATGATATTTAAGTGAAAAGGAAACACATAAAACCTGTCGGTGTGGAAGTAGGGAGCAACAAAACGTGTTTGTGTTCTCATCTTGACCTCTCGAGTAAAAGTTTGTTTTTTTGAGAAACTATCCATAAACAGTATCAGTTAGTCCCTAGATCTCCCAAATACTAGCATTTTTGTTTGAAGCAACACAAGAATGTGTGCCTGTTCCCTGCTCTATAATACATCTATACTTGTCCATTCACAGGTATGGACGGTACACACATGTAGTAATCCCACAGACAAAATTGGCTATTTCCATCTAACTTTCAAGCACATTGTTAGTTGAGATGTTGAGGTTACACCTGACTGGAATAAACAGGAAGTGGTAGAATAAATTTACTACATCTAAACTTATCCGAGAAATCTGTTTGTATCTATTCTATAGGGCATTGACTCTTTTTCTGAAAAAGAACAAAAAACACTTTAAGTATTAACAAAAACATTTTAGCAAAACTGTGGAAGTTATTTCTAATCTTGGGATATGCATTAAGGTAAAAAAAACACTGCTACCGTTAAGTTTTCATTAGGGTGCTGAGTGGCTCTGTTGATAGAGTTGGCGTGTCATATGCCCTCAAAGCTGTTGTTCAGGGTTTGAATCCCAATTATGGGAAATTTGCTGCTCATCTACACCCACAGTCCTGCAAAACCAATGTTCAGTATATGCCCAAAAAGGTGTACGGCCTACACAACTCTCAAAGTCATCATCTTGCATGGTGAGAAAATGGTGCAGGGAAGATTTTTGAATACTGACCCTAACTTAAGTATTTCTTGGACTCTTCCTTTTTAGTTATACTAAAGTGAAACTTAGTGAAATCAATGCCAAAATAAAGCAATGCTCTTACATATTTAACCCAGTCACAGATATTTTTATCTCTAGCTGTCAACCTGTATGTTTTTGAAAATCCCAGCAGGAAGTGCGGAAATGGTAGAAACCTCATTGTTAAAATTAAATTAATATCATGTTTATTCTGGCCTTCTGAATAAGGACTGATTTCAGCTTTCAATCAGATAAGTTTGGACTTGTTTGGAAAACTTTGCACCACACTGTGTTGTTTTTACAAGCTTGGAGCATTACTGCAGGAGAAATGTGTCATTTTGGCAAAAGCTCTTCTGATATTGGTGTGGACTGTTTGGAAAACGTGGCGTCTGTTGTGAAATATGTCGTTGGATGATTGAATAACCTGCTGTGAACAGATTAAATGCTTGGCCTTCACGCAGTAAGGTACCAATAGATATTTATCAGGCGGTACATACTCTGCATGCATCAATAAGCTGAACAACAAAACCCACACACATGTAAATTTTACCATTTACCACTTAAGTTATCTCTGAGGCAGTCAGAGTTGAGGAGATTAAAGAAAGACTAACTGGGGAGGCCTAAATGAGTCTCCTGTGATAACAATTATTTTAGACAGTGATAAAGGGGAATCCAAGCAGGAGAGAAACTGTGGGTGGAAGATAGAAGAACTTAAAGAAACTGTGTTAATTTTATAGTTTTTGTGCTGGTGTGAGATACACTGCTCTTAAATGAACTCTAGCAGAATATGTGAAATTGTTAACTCAAATATATGAAATATAACAGTTACCAATAAAGAGAAGTTAGAATAGCAGAGGCTGTAAATCAGGTAAATCTAAAACAAGTAACATTTTGTTTAAAAGTTCAGTATTTTTGACAGTTTTGATGATCAGTGCTTATAGACAATAAAAAACAAAAATTCTGTGTCTCAGACAATTATAATACTGTAATCAAAAAGGTAACTGGCAGCTCGCAGTGTCGAACTCCAATCAGGTAATTGGCTTAAAACCTGGAGATACCCCCTGGGTTCTTTAATCTGTGTCATTAAAACAGATGTACAAAAGTCCGTCCAATGTCAAAAGTAGATGAAGTCGCAAAATTCACAGCCTTCATAGCATATTAACTTAAATAATATTTATAATGGAGAAGTGTGATAGAAAAAGCTTCACATGTTTTGGATTGAGACTGGAGTCTTCACATCAATAGCAACTATGCTCAGAGGACCAAACGTGTCTTACCTGGGCTAAAAAAACAAAACTGGATTTTTGTTTGGTCTTTCCAGGTCTGTTTTTTAAGATGCAAGTGAAACCCAGGTACCGTTGTTTGAGTGGCATTCAACATCAGCGATCTGTTTCTGAAAAACCCACTAGATGTATTGATAAGTGGTGTCATGTCCATTACTCTTTGGGTCATTTGGACCCAACATTTGTTCATCAGATATGATTTTCTCAAGGTTCAGTGTCAACCTTTAGATGAGTCACTGCCTCAACACAGCTCAAATATTTGGATCAAGAGCAGGCCTCTGGGGAACTTGAGTTCATACTGGTGACATGATCCAGCCATTAAATCCAGGGATAAATCTAAAACCTTCCAAAACACCAGAACTAGACGACTATATTAGAGGAACACTGATTTACTTAAAGTTTCCACAAAAAAAAAACATGAGGGTCTGGAAGAGCTCCACATAATATTATGAGTTCCAGTGTGGAAATGAAAAAAAAACAAGCAGCTACCAGCTTTTGCCGCTGAGAGAAGACGAGGTGTCAGAGCATCGCATTACACAAGCAAGCAGATGCCCAAGACAGGGAACCGACTGGAACAGGACGAGGTCAGGCAAGCGGGGGAGTCATGGAGTCGTGGACACAGGAGCTACCCACAACAAGTTTCCAAGGAGACAGGTAGAGGAGAAATAAAACCAGAAGAGGTGGAATAGAGCTCCATATAAGGTGGCTGGGTGTTTACATATCAGTACTCAGCCCATATCTTCTTATAATGCTCAATACTATCTCCTTATATGTTAATCATTCATGTGTACTCACATACAAGACATTTAGGTTTATCACAGAAATTGATGGTATAAAATCATTTGGTTTTCAATCAAATACCACACTTACCATTGACATAGATGATTTAAGCCTAACATATTTATGAAAAAATATCCATTAGCGTGTTTGTAATAATGCCCTTCTTGTACAATATCTAGAGCTAGGTAAGGGTGGACCAACTGCAAGGCCTTTCAGATTTATCTGATTAACCATGACGCACGGTTAAATTTGACAGCAACAGACAGTAGCTGACTTCTCATGTAGGGTTTTACAGATGAAAATCAGACTCGAAGAAATAATGAAAATAAATATCAACGTAGTGTGGTCTTTATAAAATGTTTGAAACAGAAGTTTGATTTAAATCCGACATTTTTAAGGCAGTGTGAATGCCACTTCTATACATGGAGGTAACTTGGATCCACATCCCGTAGCTTTCATAGTGTCTGTAGTCCGAACGGTATCATCACATTTAATCCAATGTTCAAAGCTGTCATGGTAACGGTCATTTAATCCAACTTTTACGTCTTTGGGTGAGACATGCGTCATAATTCCGCACCGGAAGAAGCCAGACATGGTAAATCGGGATATGAACAATGACTAAACCAAGAAGCGCCAAGTTGGGCTGTGTTTTTTCTTAAACTTTTCGTTTTGTTATGGTTTAGTGGCGATACGTTGGACTCCCACTGTTCAAAAACGTTAATATCCATCCACAGACGACGTCTTTTATTGTTACTTCCATAAATGTTGCGCCACTGTGTGGCTTCTACATGTTTTCTGTGCGCAATAATTTTGCTTTGGGGTGATTAAATGTTCAGAAGACTCCTAAATGAATGCAACATTGGACTGGCATCATACCAGACCATGGGTAAAACTTGAAAGCATAAGTAATTTAAGAGTATTTTTATTAGAACGGGTTGAACTGTGGTAATACCCAGCTTAGAGAATCTTTTGAAATACTAGAATGTGGTGAGAAATTCATTTATTTCAGTCAGTGGAGACAGCGGTGGCTGATGGGGAGGAAATGAATGCTCAATGTAAACAATGAGTGTGGATGCAAGTCAGGTAGGACAGTCACACAAAGAGACTCATTATTTGCCGTCTCTGTGTTTGTGGAAAAGTCTTAATCTTTCCTCCTACACTACAGAGAGGAGCCGAAGGAATAATTTTGAAC
>JAVLVB010000968.1:1841133-1869868 GCA_032876305.1 Orestias chungarensis
ATATATATATATATATATATATATATATATATATATATATATATATATATATATATATATATGGCAGTATTTCATTGGAATAGCTACACAACACAATACATTTTGAAAAAAAAAGGAAGACAATTATTTAGGATTATCTTTATTCTGATACCTGTTTAAATTTAAAGATATTTGATCAAATGTAACATCTATTGAAGATACTGTAAAGGAAACGGTTTAGGTGGTTAAAACATCAGTTAAAATTTGTGTCTGCTTGTTTAAAATGCATCTCTGCTACAATATTCCTGCTTCAAACAAGCAAAATCCAGCAAAGGTTGTCATCAAGTTCCAAAAAAGCCTCTCACTGACCCCTCAATTTAAACCGGGTGTGCTGCAGCAGGGGGACATTTAAGTGTCAGGACTGAGAAACGTTTCTGTAAGCCAGACAATGAACCCCCCACAGACTCCACTCATTGTGAAGGACAGAATAATGTTATACCGCAGAGGAGCTGCAAAACAAGGCAAAAACTTTAACATATTCCCAAACACAGCTTTATTGTTAAGCTCTGATTGAGTCACTACACAGGTGATCATTATCGTTACACTATGCCAATAGGCGTCATAAAAAATGTGTTTTATGTGCGGCTAATGGTCAGCCTACGTTTGCCCATCAGTGAGAGGGCCGGCAACACATTCAAAGCAAAATGATGGGTTATATAAACAGGGACAAATCTTGTCTGTGGGTTAAAGTTGTGTTTATTTCTCATAGACATCAAAGCAACTGAATTACTGGCCTGTTAATGTTGCTTTAAATCCACATCAGTCAAAATAAATTAAACATGTAACTCTGGATTAATGCTACGGTAGGTCTATTTTATAATATATATATTGTATATAATGGAACACAAGTTTTCCAGATTTGCTACAACTGAAACATTCTCAGGGGTGCTCTAATTCTGGTTTGATGAGTGAATAAGATTAAACGTGTCGTATTTCTTGTGAAGTCTTCATAGCTTTTGTCTTAACCCAACAATGAAGAAGACAAACTTTTACTGTGGGAGGCAAAACTGGCATTTTGGAAGTTGGTGTGTGAGTTGTGTGGGAGGGTTGGCAGGATTGTTTCCATGCAGCATTGCCCAGCAGTTCGGTGTCAGGGCAAACAGCCTTAACTACAGTGAAAATCTGCTGTGCAGAACATGGTAAATTCTGGATATAGTACATTCTAAAAGTCTTTGCGCTTTCTCGGGTTGGTACGGCGCTGAGAGCCTCGCTGAAAAAGATTCACTTCACTACCTTTGAAGTTAAACAAAAGCTAAAACTGGTAAGAGAATATTTTTTGAGACTTACTTTTAAAATGGGAAACAAAAAGCTCATTAACAGATCCTGACACTTTAGTTTTCTCAAAGTCGGTAGCTCAATCGAAATGATCTTTTACTTCCCTTTTAGTTCCAAGGTAATACGATAATCCATGTTTGAAGTAGCCGTTCTATATTTTTTTTTCTAAATGGTTCTCTTAGATGTAGTGTGAGTTATACAGAGGCTTGCTAAATTTTTCATAACGTTTAAATTGTTCCATATTTTGCCACATTACAGCCACAAACATAAATATATTTCAGTGTAATTTAACGTGACAGAACAAAAGAAACAATTTTCAATTGTTTACCAACTTGTTTGGTATACAATTGTGAAAAAAGTATAAATACGTTTTCAAGACATTGTATGCCAGTAAATAAACAATACCAATATCAAATAGGTAATTAATCCAACTTCGATAATTAAATCCTTATCTGTATTAAATATTGTTTTTAATATCATTCGTTCTTTCCATTTGTTACAAATTCGTTTTAGTTTGCTTCCAGAATTTGCTTTGTAAGCCAATGTATCATTAATGTACTGATATGAAAACATCTACTTGTATTTTATACATATTTTCACATTCTTAACAGTAGTTTGTGAAAAATGTGTGAATATGTATTAAGGTTGGTCAATAACTTGCAAAACCACTTGTAACTATAATTCACATAGTTGGTGTTTTTGGTTGTTTCTTTACCCACTTTAGGATCCAGCAACTGAATATGTTGACCATTCTTCTTTCCTAAATATCTCAATTCCAGTCGGATTGCATGAAGCAGTAATTTAACTGTTCCACCACATTTGTATCCATTAAATTTTAAATAGCTTGTAAATGAGAAAGGCTTTTTAAAGCTCAAGGATTTATACTCTGCAGTCATTAACCCTTTCATTTACTCACAAAAAGCAGTGATAAACTGCATTATAGGCTGGAACAGACAGGCAGAACTTAGGCTGTCATTCAGTGGGAGCCACTAGGACCTCTGGACCAACACAAGCAGGCAAAGTGTTGATCACCAAAGATACAACACCAATGTCACTGGAATGGGTAAAAAGGAGATCCAAACTCTCCAGTGACCAGAAAGACACTTGTATTTGCCTAGTACTTTATAATAAGTAATTTTGTGTCTGTCTGTTATTTAAAGAAATCCCACTAAAATTTATCAAATTGTGATGTTTTAACCAGCTGAAATGAAAAAAATAAGTTTCAAAAGTAATTAAGCCAAATTAAAGATTAAATCAGCTTTATTAGCCAGGTACATACAGGACATACTAGGAATTTGTTTTGGTGTAATTACACTGACGCCCAGGTACATACAGGACATACTAGGAATTTGTTTTGGTGTAATTACACTGACGCAGCCATTTGCGGCGCCAGACTGGTGTAATCACACCGAGGCAGCCCTTTGCAGCGCCAAGTAGATAGTAGCGCAAAGGGTCTTGCCTAAGGACTCATGACCTTCCAATTGGAAGTCAGGCAACATACCACTTGAGCTATCCAGCCGCTGAATATTGTTCAGGTATTTGGAGCCTTTATCTGATTTTGTATTGTCCAGTAAAGAAGCATAATTGAATACATTTTATAATATGCTCAAACATTTCTTATAAAATAATTTTGTCATCTCCTTCTCTTTTAAATTTTACTCAACTGTATTGAACAGTAAGACTCTCCCGAGGCTTTCATGCAGTTGCCATTCTTGAAAAACTTTTAATAGCTGAGTAACAGCTGAGCTCACAAAAATCACACAAAATACAGCAAGTGTTTAACAGAATATCAGTATTTGTTTATTTTTTTGTAGGATACAAAATATCAAAATCTGTCAGATTGTGATATAAGAGCCCCCAGATGAAGACTCCTACTCTTCTAATATTGGCATAAATAACGGAAGGCAGTTGGATTTGAGCTTCTGAGCCAGATTCGGGATATGTGGTAGACTGGTGAACTGTGGCAGGCGTTCGCTTCTTCTTACACAGCGCAAACTGGGACTTGCTCCAGCCCACCACCAACCTGTCCTGCATAATTTGTTCTAAGACTGGTGCCAGACAATGTATAGCTGGCATCATACGGGAGCAGTCTGCGACATCTTAATTAGTCCTTGCATTTGTTTTAGTTGAAAATAAAAGAATTGGTTTCCTGAACACAAAATATTTGTTCTATAAAGTTTTTCCTAAATTTTAAGTAATTTGTTAAGAGTTGATGCCCATTTCCACCAGTTTGTTTTGTTTTCGTAATCAAAAGTTACAAAGAAAAGTCAATCAATCAATCAATCAATCAATCGAAAAATACTTTATTTATCCCAAAAAGGGAAATTAAATGGTGTTGGAGTAATTCTTTTAACTAAGGAGTTGTTGTAGATGGTGATGGCTGTGGGAAGGAAATTTTTTCTGTAGCGGTCTGTTCTGAGACTAAGCTGCACAAGCCTCTCCACTGAACAGATTGTGTTTTCTCTGTTTTGGTGACAACCTGTAATTCTTAAAAGTACTGTGTCTATTTTCACTCCAAAAACAAAGGCTAGATCTTTAGCTAAGTTAGCAATCTGCACATCACAGAGAGACTTAAATAAAATCGGCTGTTGGGCTTCCCCTTTTGACCTCTGCACATTCTTTGCTGCATGGAAAACATCAATGTTCACACAGAAAAATAGCCTGTTTTTTTCCTATGGAAAAAAAAAACATAGTTTGGTTCACAAACACTTTCAGGAACCAGCATAGGTTAGAAACCAGCAAGGAGAAGGGTTCTTACCTAGAGAGGTTTGTGGGAAGTGAAAATGTTTTAATAAACCCCCTAAACAAAAGCAAAAGTCCTTGTGAAGATACTGGCTAAAGCGGCATCTTCTGAATGGCCAGTTAGAGAGGAAGAAGTTGTTACTGCAAAAGCATTATAAAAATACTTATTAGAGTTTGTGCACTCACTGGGAAACATCTTAGTTTTGTGTTTCATGATCTGAAACAGTAGCGATAAAGAAAACCTCTCAAAAACTAGATTTTAGTTCTCTGATTAGTTTAATTAATTTGCAAGAGACTGGGTTGGTAATTGTTCTAGAATCCTTTTTGAGCAGCTTTTTCCTCATAATGCAATTTGCAAATAACAACCATACATATCTCTGTCACTGGTCCCTTACCTAACTGGTTATGTGCAACACATTTAAAGTGTGAATCCAGACAGAAGCCACAGAATGACTGTCCTACAATCAAGTAATAACAGCATGAAGAAATAAATAAAAGTGGAAGAACAATCGGTCATCCCGTTGGTCTGGAGACATAATTACCCCTCCATCCCTGTCCTCCTCACTCTGTGCTCCTACTGTAACAATGCTTTCTGATTAATGAGCAGGACTATTGCTTAACCTATTAACAGCGTGTTGTATTGCTCAGTCTTACGACGTGCACTTTGCAGACCTACTTTACACTTCTCAAGGTAGTGGTGGCCTATTAGGCCGACTCCTGGCTGTGCCATGATGTCTCTTGCTGGGTTGATGCTGCTCTAACTCCAGCTCCCTTCTCATTTTTCGTCTATTTTTGCCCATCTACCTCCCATCTTGTCTTTCAGTGCCTCCTCTCCGCATGTCTCTCTTGCTGCTCTGTTCAGTAGCTTTTATCTTCCTCTGCAGCCTTCTGCAGCTCTATTAGATCAATCAAGAAATCAAGGAATTTTATTTGTCATCACATCACATTTGGTACATGAGGTGGGACGAAATTCTAATCCCACGGTCTATTTTACACCCTGATAGAGATTTTAAATAGCTACAAAATAAGAATAATATGATAAAATATAAAGAAATATAAGAGAATAGGATTTTGACTACACAGAATCTACAATATGGGAAGTCGGACATAGCAGCAATGAGAAATCGGAGTGCAAAATTTGCTGTAGCAGCATGGATGGTTAATAAAGTGACATATTAAAGTGACATTTTAAAGTGACATTTTAAAGTGTGATATTAAAGTGAACAGTGACGGTTAAATGAGAAAGTTATTTATTTATTTATTTATTTTTTCATTTGTAATTGTCCTTAAGTGTGTTTGAGAGTCTCACAGCTTCAGGAATGAAGCTGTTTCTCAGTCAGGTGGTTTTCCACTTTATGCTCCGCCCCCTCCTACCTGAGAGGAGCGGGACAAAAAGTGAGTGTGCTGGGTGTGTGGGATCCTTCATGAGGCCGGAGGCCCTCTTCCTGCATCTGGAGGTGTAAATGTCACTGGTGCTGGGAAGGCTGACTCGAACAATCCTCTGTCCAGCCTTAACCACCCTCTGCAGAGCTTTCCTGTCTGCAGCAGGGCAGCTTCCATGCCACACGTTGATGCTGAAGCACAAGACGCTCTCCACCACACATCTGTAGAAGGAGGTGAGAACTGAGCTCCCGAGTCCAGCTCTTCTCAACCTCCTGAGGAAGTAGAGCCGCTGGTGCGCCTTCCTGACCAGAATGGAAGTGTTTTTTGCTCCAGGTGAGGATGTTACTCAGGTGTACACCCAAGTACCTGTAGCTGTTGCCCACTTCCACCGCAGTTCCTCCCATGTGCACGGGGAGGTTGGCATGCTTGCCCCTTCTGAAGTCCACAATCATCTCTTTGGTTTTCTTTACATTAATGCAGAGGTTGTTATCTCTGCACCAGCCCTCCAGGTGTTCCGCCTCCTGCCTGTAGCTGGACTCATCACTGTTTTTGATTCATCCAACCACTGCTGTGTCGTCCGCAAACTTCACAATATGACAGCCTGGATGGATAGGCGAGCAGTCATATGTGAGCAATGTGAACAGGAGGGGGCTCAACACACAGCCCTGAGGGGATCCAGTGCTGAGGGTGATGGTGGGGGAGGAGATGTTGTGAATCCTCATAGACTGCCGCCTGTTTGTCAGGAAGTCCAGGACCCAGTTGCAGAGGGAAGAGCTCAGTCCAAGTGAGGAGAGTTTATTAATCAGAGTCTGATGAATCAGTGTTGAAGGCAGAGGTTAAGTCCACAAACAGCATACGGACGTAGGAATCCTTTTGCTCCAGGTGGGTGAGGGCAGTGTGGACCACGGAGGAAATGGCGTCCTCTGTGGATCGATTTTTCCCTTATGCATACTGGTGTGGATCCACACTGACATTGATGGTGGATTTGATGTGGGTCAAAGTCTTTCAAGGCACTTTGTGACTATCGGTGTGAGGGCTACTGGCCAATAGTCATTCAGACCTGTCACTGCGGAGCTCTTGGGGACCGGGATGATGGTGGCGGTCTTCATGCAGGTGGGGACAGCTGCCAGGATGAGGGAGGCATTGAAGATGTCCGCCAGCACGTCTGAGAGCTGGTCCGCGCACTCTCTCAGCACCCGTCCGGGGATGTTGTCTGGGCCAGCAGCTTTTCGGGGGTGATGGTTCACTGGATTGGAGTAATCATCTAAGTCTCCCCATATTCATAAAAAAATAATAGATTAATGAAAATACACTGAACAAGTGTAGCTTAAATGGTAAGAATATGTATGTACCGTTATTTTTGTCCGCTGTAGTTCTTGTCATTCCACAGACTCTGCGTTTAAGGACATCGTGACACATTCAGGAATAGCGGTGTTCACCTTGCCATTATGCTAACTGGTGAAGCTTAGTGGATGCTTTATTATTATTGACAGCTTGCCAGTCTGGTAACTCCTTACAATTAAGCTCCCCATGTAAATGGCTAATAGTTTATAGATATTCTATTAATTTGTTAGTACACATTTTATAAATCACAAAGTTGACTTATGTATTTAGAAATACTGACAGAGACACTTAGAAAGACCTAGGAGAGCTTGATGTAAACGTATATATGTTCTTTTTTAACAGCTTTTTTTACAGTTACTAAATAGAGTTAGTAATCATGGCACTCACTACTGCTCACACAGCTGGTCACCATGATATTGCAGTAAATAAGTCAAGAACAAAGTAACAGCGTGGCAGGCTGGCTGGTGGCATCCTATATGTCATTACCGTGTTCTAAAAAACAAACCAAAAGAATCTGAAACTACCCCATCAGAAACTGAAAGGTATATCAGCAGATATGAATGGATTATATCCAATGGCTCTACATTGATTAAATACAGTACATTGTGTCAATCTATCATATGAAACAGCTCTAAGATATCTTAGTTGTGAAGGCAGTGTAAAAACAGGGATATTTCAGAGAGACATTTGAAGGTGCAGTTGTAACAATGTGTTTACAGTAAAAGAACAGACAATGGGACCAGTGCTAGGTTCGGCTACTATTATTACTATTGTTTGTTGAGAGAAAAAAAACAATAACAATATTACTAACCGGTGATACAAAATTCCTGTTTGAAATTTAGGATACTATTAATTTAAACCTAGGTTATAGTTCTATTTAAATTCAAGTTGATACCATTAATCTGTTTAATTTATAGTTTGTCTGTTTTTAATCCCTTTAAATCTATTTTAGTTATTTAGAGTTATTTTTAAGAAGTTTTGATTTTTTCTTAATTTCCTGTTTTGACCATTTATTGTTTCTTTTATAACCCAATATACATGTTTACCAAACACACAACAATGTATATTGAGTTTGGTGAAAAAATAGGAAAGAATCAATAAAACACAGCACAAACAATCCAGTAAAAGACCGAATAACTTGTGCTTCAAACCAATGTCTTTTCTCTCTGATGATCCTGAAGGGTTAATCGCGTTTTTCTGAATCAACTGCTTTTTCTTAGCAGGAGAACATGGGCAGATCGTACCAGTTCTGATGATTCGCAATGTCCAGCAGAGGGCGTAGCTCCTACTGGACAACGGTTACTGGGCTCCCATCTTGTTTCTCGTTAGCAGAATTCAATTCGGTAATCGGGTCGAAATTCCCCGGTCCAATGTTCAGCAGAACCTTAAAAAGGTTAAATAACCAACAAAGCACAACAAAAAGTTCTTTTAACTTTTCTCTGTGCTGAATAGAGTGAAACACCCGCCAATTTTGCGGCTGAACGTCGTGTGTGTGTAGACCAGTTCTAGTGTGATATGGACACTAAAAAAGTGTGAAAATCTGCCTTTATTGAAGCTTCACAAATCAGAGAAAGGTTTCACAAATCCCAATCCTGGTCTAAATTGTTCTACAACTAGTTAAGAATAATCTAGTCCAGGTTCGACGTGTCTGGGTGCTGTAGTTTATTTATTAGAGTAGATGAAAAATTACGTGGAATCGCCCTTTATTCATTTCCCGAACCGGAAGCCAACTTCAGCTTCGTCTTTCTAATCAGCAATTTTCTCTTATATTTCTCCTTCATAGCACAGTCTTAGTTCTTTTAGCTTCTTCGTTCTCTCTGCTTTTTCTTTTAGCGCCAGAGAACCCGGTTGGCTGAAGCTAGTCGCATGGGCTACACATCGATGTGACCCTTCAAAATCAGAGATTTTTTTTTCTTTTTTCGCACACTTGGGCGTTCTAGCTGCTGACATACGGTTTCAAACCTAATGTCTGTAATTATTTTTTTTGAAATATTTTTAACTATTTTAAAACCTATCTATTCTCTATTTATTTATTTCCTATTTATGTATTTTATATCTATATTTACGGCTATTTTAACCTGGGTTACACAGTACAAATTGGTGACAACATAGTTGTATGAACAATGCCCTTGAAGTAAGCATCTCCTACTTACAACAGGGTAAAATATTCAGTTTTGAAAAACCCATTGGTGTCGTACCCCTTTCCCCTCCCACTCCCCATCACTCCCACTCACTGTGTTTTTACTCCACTGCCTAAAAGTATCTCCCACAGTAAGTGCCATTCTAAAGCCATTAGCTTTAAGTGGGAGTGGGTAATGAAGTCTTTTGTGTCTGAAATGGAAGAAGTCCACAAATGTGAGCTCCATGTGGTTATTTAAGGAGGTCTGCCAAACGAATAAATGAAAGAAATTGACTTCCCTTAAAGCCCTTCAAGGAAGGAGACATATTCCATGTGAGAGTCTGAGAGGAAGTCTGTGATCAGTGGAAATTCATTGAAAACATGTTTGTTGAAACTTTAATATCTAGTCATTTCTGAACGAATCTACATCAACTAAAAGATATTATAAAGAAAACAAAAAAAAAATGTTTCTTAAAGTGTACAAGCTTAGAATTTTTTTAAGACCAGTGTTACCAGATTTAGGCATTTAAATTTTCACATATATTCTCTTTAAAAATATGTGCAAACTGCTTTTTGATGAATTAAATGTATATTGCTCAATAGTGAAAAATGATAAATATGCATTGTTGAGCATTATACATTATGAATTCAACATAAAAAAAACCCTGTGGAATACAATTTAACATTATAATTAATAAATCATCTAGGGGCTATCCATTCAAAATCTATGGAATACAGTACCAGTTGTTTTAAAGCTATTATTTATTCAGTCTGTATCTCTTTTCAAAAGTTTTTTGCATTTTTGGCGGAAGAATATAATTATGACAGTAGTTGTGCACAGGTTAAAAAAATGATAATTAAACAGGTGTCACAGAATAAGAAATATATAACATACACATTTCAATATTTCAGTTTAAATTAAACTTTCAGATAATGTTCACCCGCTAGATTACATCGTGGATTATTTGAATACATATACAGCATAAACATCTACCGTTATGAAACTCAGTGGTTGGGTAGGGGGGTTTGACCAGTTCCATCTCTTTGGCTAACATCCTTTTACGCAGGTGAATACGTCATAGGTCTACTGCAGAATGTCTTAGTGACGTGACATCATTGTCTGATTTAAAACCAGGGAAAGTGATGAAGTAGTGAAGGCTACAAATACCCAGCTGTTTACAACAGAGACTGGTTTAAAGTCTAAAAAGAAATTTGTACAGGAAAATTTACCATGTGAAAAATCTCATGTGAAAGCCATGTTGCACACCTGAACTGTTGTGTGTCATATTTAATCATTTGGATATGGATCTCAGGTTTTCCTCATTTGGGCTTCACATTTTTTAGTGTATGAATATAACATGGAAAACACAAACAAAATATTTGATGACATGTGACACTGTGCTGTTTAAAGGTTATTTTACTATCAGCTGAACAGTTTTTGTTCCAATTAGGAGCAGAAAAAAATGGCAAAAGGAAAAGCCAGAGCAAGAGCAACTGAGCTAAAGAAATTTGAAGGATTATATATTTTAGGAGAGAAGGTAATGCAGAGTAGATACTAGAGATCGTGACAAAAAGGGACTAAGAGAGAGCTCTGAAGCACCGACACTCTCACTACAGAAAGAGTTTGAGTTGTCAAATGGATTTTTAGAAATGTGAAAATTTGACTGTCGCCTCAGGTGAGCCATCTGGGATAGCCTCACATTCAAGAAATACTCTCTGGATGAAAAGAGCCGCAAAAGCGTTATATAAGACCGTAGCGCCAAAGTAAGACCTGTATCAGAGAGACAGAAGACGTCCTCGGTCAGACTAAAGACTAAAGCAAAGGGCTGGAATGTAGGAAAATCGCCCAAAGACACTGTCAGGTTAAATTTCTCAGCTTTTTCCTTCAACTCATTCCGTTACGTTTCTACAGATACTTGACCTGGATAGCATCACTTTGGCGTCTGGTGACAATTTAAAGAACCTTGGGGCTATTTTTAATCAGGAAATGTCTTACAAGTCCCATATAAAACAGGTCTGTAAGATTTCCTTCTTTCATTTTAGGAATATAGCAAAAATAAGAAATATTCTCTCTAGGACAGATGCTGAAAAGCTAGTCCATGCATTTGTTACTTCAAGGCTGGACTTTTGTAACTCTTTATTAGCAGGAAGTTCACAAAATGCAATTAAAAGTCTACAGTTGGTCCAAAACGCTGCAGCAAGAGCTCTGATGAAACTTAAAAAGAGAGATCATATCTCCCCAATTTTAGATTCCCTTCATTGGCTCCCTGTCAAACTTAGAATAGATTTTAAGATTCTTCTTTTGACATATAAAGCCCTCACTAATAAAGCTCCATCGTATATCAGAGATCTGATTACTCCTTATGCCCCTAACAGAGCACTTCGCTCTAAGACTGCAGGTTTACTGGTGGTTCCTAGAATCTCTAAAAGCACAATGGGAGGCAGATCTTTCAGTTATCAGGCTCCTCTCCTGTGGAACCAGCTTCCAGCTTTAGTCCGTGAGGCAGATACCCTGTCTAGTTTCAAATCTAGGCTTAAAACCTTCCTGTTTGATAAAGTTTATAGTTAGGAAAAGGTAGAGAAGACAGCCTAATCCGGCTGAGGGAGGAACTCAGTCTTGAGAGACTGTTCTCCTTTGCTCTACCTTCTTCATGTCTCACTCTATAGGGTTAAGTTATTTAAGTTTTTCTATAGTTATGCTGCTATAGGCTTAGACTGCTGGAGGACAATCTGACCACTTCTCTTTCTGCTACTTTCTTCCTTTGTCCAATCTACTTAGTTACCGTTATTTCAACCTTGTTAACCTTTTGTTTTCTCTTAGTGTTCTTCTCTCCATAGTAACCACACTTGGGCTGGCGTTCTGTTAGCTGAGACAACTTCTTGGATGAGAACATGGGCTGAGATGCTTCCAGTGACACTCTACAACTGCTGCTATAAACTCTTTTATTTCAGTATCCTGTGCTTCTAATTTAGCTTTCTGTCTCTTCAAACCTCCAGTCGGTTGTGGCAGATGGCTGCTTGTACTGAGCCTGGTTCTGCTGGAGGTTTCTTACTGTTAAAGGGGAGTATTTCCTCTCCACTGTCGCTACATGCATGCTCAGTATCAGGGATTGCTGTAAAGTCAACGACAACACAAGCCACTGTTTCTGTCTGCTGATTCCAGAGGAGTGAATGCAGCAAGTCAATGACTCCATGAATCTGCTGGGGTTCCTTACATTGGAAACTTTTTCAAATTGATTTGTTAGAATGTATATTTGATTTTAATCGATTTTCTTGCAAAGTGCCTTGAGACAACATCTGTTGTAAATTGGCGCTATATAAATAAACTGAAAACTGAAACGCAAATAGTACAAAGAGAAGTGTAGTTTTAATTTGCTTCCAACCCTATGTAATCTTGTAATTAGATTGTACGCTTGTGTGAATATAACCCTTCACTTAGCTAATCTAACTGATGACCCAAAAACATACTTTTCACTCCACGTGGTAACATTTTTGAATATCCCACAGATAGTCTGTTAGGTCAATTGCTACGTTAACCTTGGGCACCGTATGATGTGTCCTATGAGGAGGCACTCAGTTTCAAGTTAATGTAACTGGTTCTCAAGGGTTTAATGGCTGTTCATGCTTAGGAATGTTAATTGTTTTTCTATTTTATTTTGCCATTTACCTTTGTCTTACCCTAAAAGGCTTTGATATGTGGATCTCAAGAAAAAGAAGAAAAAACACCTTGTCCCTAAAAGCATGAAAGTCAATGTGAGTAAACAGGATCCCATCAAACCTGAAGCTACATTTTTAGTCTTAAATGTTTAGTTTGGTCATTTCTTTGTAGTTTTAATCTCTAAAACACATTGAAGCTTATATTTTTATAAGGATACTCGAAGTCGAAAAGCCACAAGTTAATGAATTGAATAAGAAAAACAAAACAAAATGATAAGACTTATTTTAGGAGAAAGAATACATTTTTTTTTTCTTTTCTACACGATGAGACAGATGAGGCAAACTTGTTTTTATCCAAGTTTTTTATTACTTTTTACTGTAAATATTTGCCATATTTCTTTAATTGGTCCATGTTTTGGGTTAAATTTGGATTAAAGCAAGTGTGCCTCATCTGTGTCCTTTTTTAGAACCCTGATTAAGGATATGGGTCACATGACCTTGCGCCACATTGCTCTTTAGAGCGGTATCAATATGTACAGCTGTCAACACAGTTAAAAACAATAATAATAAGAAATTTAATTTATATAGCACTTTTCAAAAGGAACTCAAAAATGCTTTACAGACAAAATAATAATATAACATAGATATGACTGGAGGGAAAACATGAATGGTTATGAGTGGTATGCCTAGTCAAACAGGTAGGTATTGAGTGATTTTTTGAATGAGAGGCCAGAGAGTCAGGGTTCCTGATATGGAGAGGGATGGAGTTCCATAGTGTGGTGTGGGGGCGGCAATGGCGAATGCTCGATCCCCCAAGGTCCGGTGCTTGGATTTGACGATGCGATTTAGGAAGTTGGAGTCAGCAGAACGGAGGCGGCGGGGAGAGTAGTAGTGTTGAAGAAGGGCTGTGAGATATGGCGGGGCTAGGTTATGGAGGGCTTTGTAGGTTATGAGCAGGATCTTAAAATGGATGCGCATCTTCAAAAACCTTTAAAAATATAAGGAATAATAACTGATAGTTAGAATCTGTGGTTGTAGTTCTGACAAAGTAGTTCTTACAAATTTATTTTAAAAAAATGTGACTGAGAGGCAAACAATACACAAATAAATAATCCTCAAGTTTTTAGCTTGAGCACAACAGTAATACCACGTTAGGCTTTAGCAGTTTTGACCATAAGCATACAGAGCTTGAACTTAACAGAATGAGTAACCTGCAGATGGTACACCTCGATGGATGGATGGATGGAAGAATAGGATGGCAATTTGCCTACAATAGGTGGCTAATTTGAACACATCAGAAACACTAACACTGCAGTAATGGTAGTGAAACAAGTTCAATTACCGTGCAAACAGGCTTCACTCATTTGAATTATCGACCATTGTGCCCTTCTTGCTGCTTTTTGACCCTGTAAAATCATGTAGTTACAGTTAATTAAAGAAAATTTGACACATCCGGCTGTGGCCCATCTTTTAATGTCAAATCCTTTTTGTCTTACAAGTTTTAATTGAAAACATGGAATTGCTGGACGTTTGAAATCTGGGACTTGCAACTCCATTAACACAATGGCTGTGTGTCTTTGTGTTATTATATCGTAGCTTGTGAGGCCCAGTTTTCAGACAAATGTTACATTGTGAGGACCCAGTTCTCCTTATGGGATCAAAATCATTTTGTTCTGATGTCCATAAAAATATGTTATCACCAATGTTTCTTTTGAAGCCTCCTGACTTAACTCAGGAAGTTCAATCATTTTAAATGTCTTCATGTTTTTCTATCATACTGACTCTAATTTGCCTCCTCTGTGAAGTCACTGCCTCCCCCAAATTTCTTCAGTTTTAGGTCCCCAGACCAATAATGATTGCTCCACTGAATTCATATATAAATGTGTAATATGCCTATTGCTGGACAGAGACACCACTTTGACTGACGGAGCTACAGAAACACTTGGGGTGAGAAAAACCCAAATAAATAGATGTGGAGAGAAACAAAGAAATGAGAAAGTTTTAAGTACTGTTTCAGAAGTTGTGAAATGTGATTTACGGGTTCAGAAAGCATGGTGGCCTCTGGGAAATGAGTTTGTGGTGTTAATTTGGCCCCATTTATGCGTACCTAGCACTATTCGTTTGCTTGTTTCTTTTTTTCTCATGTCTCTAAATCCTCCTAATCGCTGCTATTTGGTTCTTCCATTGAGAGATATTTATCTGGATTGGGGTTTAATTATTTCCACTGTGATTTTCACCAAGTGGGTAATGTTTGCTTTTGGGCGCGTTTAGCGCTGTTATGTTTTCTATTCATCATTGATTTCACATTCCTTTCATCGTGTGGTTTTGAATAATGAGGTGATAATTAAAAGTGTCTGGACAATGAAAGGCCCAAAGAGAAATACATTTGTGGAGCTTAGTTAAAATGCAACAAGAAAACCTGAGCAAGAAAAAAGGAAATTGAGAAAAAAGAAAAGAAATGATTAAATTACATTTTTACTTAATCAAATAAAGACACATATATCACCCTAAGTGTTTCAGCTTTCTCAGCCTTTAAACTTTTTCCACTAAGTTCTTTATGGTTTCAGGAAACAATTGTCTCATGCACAGGGCCAAAACACACTGGATCTGACTTGGCATCAAACTGGATAGAAAATCATGTCAGGTAGCAGTCCCCCCCGACTGCATCTACAAACATCTACTTCCTAGACAGGAAGAGAGACATGGTGGTGAAATAAAGCACTAAAACGGTCAATTCTCAATTTACACTAACTGACAATACAGTAAAATTGTGCTAATGATTGTCACACAAACAGGCCTGGACTGGGACAAAAAATCGGCCCTGGACTTTTTGGTCCAAATTGGCCCCCTACAAACTGCGTGCAGATACCTGTCCGTTAATGTACTGTACATGTAACCACACAAGGCCTTAATAACAGTACTATACTGTATAATATCTCTTTATATTCTGGAGCGTTCAATAAAATAAATGATGACTACACCGTATGTTGCTCACTTGCTCTTAAGAAGGATGCTGGAGGAAGCATTTAAGATTTAAATGTGTTTATTTATACAAATACTTATGAACATAAAAATAGAGCTCTGTGTGCAAGACAGAAACAAAATATGTTATTAATATCCATTCAAGTTATCAAGTGTTCTCTAAAATAAATGTATCATAGATAGTCAAGAAAAGAGTGCATTGCTCTAACAAGGAGGATACTGGCTAAAGTACATCAGGTCAGCGGAACTTGAAAACAACTGTAGGTTCCTCACAAAGCAAACACAGGAACACATTTAAAGCTCTCCTTGGCCCAGTTAAAGTCAGCCATTATGTTTGTGATTTGTACCAATAGTAAATTAACAAATCACTACTTACTATGCTTTGAAAATAGCTGAAGGGTGTCTGGGTTTGGACAGGTGAAATGTTGGGGTCTCTGGTGAGAGAGATGATGTAGTGGGCACAGACCTGGACATGGAAAGCAGAGAAATACCGAATACGTTTGGATACCCCTAATATTTGTTCAGATGTTCAATCCAAACAGTAGTTAACGTATTTGAACAACTTAGACAGTGGGCTTAGGGTTTGGAAAATGTGTGCGCTGAACTACTGGGCAGATCACTGGGCCAGTGGGTCTCTAAATCTGGGTTCACACCGGAAGGGTCTCGAGTGTCAAGAGCGTCCAGTTTTACATGCCAAGTCTATGTAGACGCTCGTCTAGGAGCGCTGTAAAGTCTCGCTAAGCATTATGCGTGTTAAATCAGCACGTTTGGAGCGCTGACCAGCGTGTTTACATACAAAAATAAATACATTTAAAAAATGTGAAAAACCAAAACATCCAGCCACTGCCGACCCAATACCGACAGGCCCACCAGGAGAACGCGCGCTACTCCCTATGGCCAATCCTTCCCTGCACACAGATCACAGTTAGTGCAATCATTCAGTCTATTTCATTCGTCTAGCGATCTAGTGGGCTATTGTGTGTCAGGCAAAAAATTGGATTGGAGCATCAAAAGTTTGATGGAAGCTGTGTGACTTTACATACACACACAGACTGAAATGTCCTTTTCCCTTCCCCCATGTGTTCTTGAATATCTGACTAATGCGTTGCAAAAGCATTTGTTGATGTTGGTTTGTGCAGTGGAACTAATTCATTGATCTGCATACAAGCGCGCAAAGGTAGGTTAGAGAGAATAAAAAAGCTCTTATGGGAGCTTGGGACTTTATCATGCAAACAAAGCATAGAAAGGTTTACTAGAAGTTCTCCCAAAAAATGTGGCTGTGTATCAACCAAGGCTTGAGGGTGTAGCTACAGGTCAATGGTTTTAGCAAACAGGGAAACAAGGGCAGAAATCTAGTTTACTGGCATGATTGGTAGACGGAAGCTTAATAAGCCTGTCATAGACTGCTTTAAAGGGGCAGTTATTATGTGTTTTCCAGAAACAAATTGCTATTTTATATGATTTCTTGAAAATGTCCAAATTTTCCAAACAAGAGATCCACAGATTCTTCAAACATGCATGCATGCGTCAATGCAGCCCCCTTGGTATGGTTTTAAGGAGGGAATTACATTGTTCCCGTCATGATCCGTGTTGTTTTGTTGTTGTTTTGCGTTAGTTCTGTGTTATCATTCTCTTTATTATTTCTAGTCTTATTAGTTTCATCATATGTTTTGTTTGCTTTTGTTTGTCTTGCAGTTCTGTTGTCTGTATTATTATGGTTACTGTTAGTATTGTTTTCTTTTGTTATATTTTCTCCTTCAGTTCCCCGGCACTTTCTCTCCGTGTTTTCTTCATTATCACTCACACCTGTATCAGATCAATCAATCTAGTTCTCCCTCTGCTCCACTACCCATCCTCCTGTGTATATGTACCCGGTTCATTCTCTCACACACTGCTGGATCCTCTGTGACCTTACCTTGTGCCTCCTGTTTGTGTCTCCTTGTTTGTACTCCTCGTCATCATCCTGTCCTCTGTTATTCCTATGTCCCAGTTTTTTAAATAAATCCTCATCAGCTGCCGCCTCTGCTTTTGGATCTATCCTCAACAACACTGACAAAACCATGATATAAAGTTCAAGAAAGTCAATTTTGCATAATACCCCCCTCTGACCCCACATTAAAGGCATGGTTTTCCATTAATATATCAGTTTGGATATATCATTTCTATAAGCGCTGTTTGTTAACATAGCTTTTGGTTTAGACAACAGAAGCCTCTTTTTTTCATTAAATTGTGTCATGTTTAATGTATTTTTTTCATATTCAGACATATTCAAGAAGTAAATTACAATATATATATTTTTTTTTTGCATAGTCAAGCATTCAGAAATAAGCTTTCTTTATATGTACCTCATTGAAATTCTGACTACAATTACCAAGCAGTATGAGTTGCAACAATCCATTTGCAATAGTATTAGCCTTTTTAGGTCTATAAGCAACTAAAATCACTGATTACTGCTGGAATGTTTTTCTATGCATAGGATATTGTCTGTCTGGAATAACCATCTGTTCCAGCAAATGTATTGGCACAAGCTGGCCGGGTAATTAATGGGTCACTAATTAACATATCACGACTGATCAAACTGCAGAGCTGACTAATATATGACACCATAGTAAGGATTCAGAGAACTATTTATAGGGAAAATATGTCAAGCCACGCTTGCAATTTCTCCCTTCTGTTGTATATTGTCACAGTTTTGGGATGTTTGGGTTTGTGGCTGCATCTGTTAGTGTATTTACAATATATCCTTATTTTTGTACTACTTCAGGTGAGATCTGATGTTATTTAGTGTTTGGTTTCTATATTTGCTCTGATAATCTTTGTAAATGTAAGTTTTGATTAGTGTTGTATGTGATTCCATGGCTTATAGTTTCAGTAACATCATTGGTCTGCTTGAGATTCTTACATCTACTAATAGCCATGTTGTGTTCTTCAGGGTTCATAGTTATCCTGTAAGGGTTTTGGATTTTGTTCATTGAATTCTAATGCTTATGTTAATCTCCTCTCTGCACTTCGATCTGAAAATCTCTTCACAAGTCATTACATTTAAGGTGTAAATAAGATCAGTTTGTACATCTGTTTCTCACAACTACTGCTAATTAGACTTACAGGAAGAACACCTTACAAAAGTTGAATCTAAATATAATAATCTAAATATAATGAGGACTCAACATTTGTTTTGTCTGTAAAGATAAATTTGATGAATAAGGTAATGTTGACTCATGCGTAAACACTTGTGTTATTTTGATCACTAGGGACATATAGAGGTAAAAATAGACAGGCATAGCAAACTTCATGTAGGTTTCTTCACTTTTTGAAGCATTGGTGGTAATAATCCTTCACTGTTTTAAATTAGAATTAACAAGAAAAGATCTGTTTGCTGTAATGCCATAATAATCAGAAATATAATTTGAGATTTTAATCAAACTCAGCTAGTTACATACATTCCCAGTGATGAACTTGTAGCCTTTTCAGGGAGTACCCTGAATCTTTCATTAACAGCAGCCGGTTTTCCACAATGCGAGGAAGGATGAATGGATAGATGGATGCATTTCCTCAGTATTTGGCAGGACTGCCTTTTTAACTATATAACTAAGGTCATGTTTTTGGACCACTGGAGATTAGAGGGTGTTTGTTAGCAACTGACCAATAAAAAAAATAATAAAATGGGACAAAAGTGTCATTAGGGAAGTTGCAATTGTTACACTCACTACACAAAGTGTTTATAGGGCAAATTGCAATTCCATTTCCAAAACTCCAAATTGAGTCTGTAAAAATGTAAAGGATAGCACAATACCTGTGAGCTATGAGCCATTTGTCCAACAGTGATCAGGCTGTGGATATATGTCCTGCAGGCCTGTGATCAAACAGCTGAGAATTTTACAAGATTGTTTATGTACTATTAGGCTAATTTAAAATGAGCTAAAGCAAATAACCTCACTGACTTGATGTATGAATCTGAAAAAGTTTGGTTGCTATAAATAGTTGTTTATGTTGACTTATAAGGCCTAGCGACCATACAAGAATAAGCAGGTTGGATAGTGGAAGGACGGTTGGCTGATGATGGGAAATTGCTTAAATTGTGTTTGTTGGAGGTTAGCTCCATCTGAGGTAGAACTTACGTACTGGAGTCAAATTTATAGACCACCTTGTTCACATACACACCTGTCTAAATGTCCTCATCAAATTTCTGATATTAAAATCAAGATCCAGTTATGTGCAAACCATCTGAATTCATTTGGCAGTATAAATAGGTTTGGAAGGGTCTCATGTGCTTAAGCTCTTAAATGATGAGCCGTGGGATGTCTGTTTCAAACAGGATTCATCTATTGTAGATCTATCCTCTTGCTCAGAATATTTATAATTGCTTTAATATTAAATAAAATAACAAATTTTGTATCAATTTGATGGTTCCTGTGGCAAAGGTTTTAATGAATTATTAGTTAGCATTTCAGTTTAAAAATAAATGAACTCTAATACAGTTCTCAGCTTAGGTATCCATTCAGCTTCTCATCTATCGATCAAAAGCAAGATGATGTGAAAGAAGAATTATTCATAAATTTATCACATTATGCAAAACTACATACATAACAACCTGAAAAGTGGGGCGTGCAATATTATTCGGCCCCTTTAGTTTTAGAGCAGCGAACTCACTCTAGAAGTTCAGTGAGGATCTCTGAATGGTCCAATGTCGTCCCAAATGACTGATGATGATAAATAGAATCCACCTGTGTGTAATCAATTCTTTTAGAGAATTGCAGCTTTAATTACAACAAAATTTTTCATTAAAATATTTTTTTTTAAATCCCAACTTGGGAACTTGAAACACCTTTTCACAATGTTACTTGGCGGGAATTTTCAAGGCAGCCAATCTAGGAGTGCCATTCATTTTTCTTGATGATCCTGTAACCTCAAAGAGTGGAGATAATCTTGGCCCTTAGATGTTGGCGTCTGTAGTAGTGCCTTGGGAAAAAGGCTGTGTAGACATTATTTCAGTTGAACAGCTCTTTTTTTATTAACCAGAAGCCTGTATAAGAACAACTGAATAATAAGAAAATCTTGGCCCAGTTGTAGAATTCCCTGCTGATCTTTAGACTCAGCCTCTTTTATAGGCCTCTAAAGGGACCATACATATTACCATTTTTGGCATTCCCCGGCATATAGGTCTTAGTTTAATTAGAATTCAATCCTCATGGAATCTTTTCATATCTGCTCTTCTTGAACTCATGGGCTTAATGTCTGCAAATCAAACTGGGAGTCAGACTTTTCTTTATTTGATCCTGGTTGCAAGTTGAAACAACCATATAGTGGATACAGCAATTTTATGATGCTTTGGTCCGATGAGGTGAAATTTATTTTATAGTGATATTCAACATTTTATATATGCCGGAAGATTGTTAGACCGACCTCAGGACCTTTAAGAAGCAGAAACTTCCAGCAGGACCACAAGCTGGCTAAGTACAAGCGACCATCTGCAACGACTGACTTGCGTCAGTCTTGGGTTTTTTTAAAAGACAGAAAAAAAAACTAAAGAGAAAAAAAAACAGATATAATGATGTAGATGTAATTTCTGTGTACGTCTGAAAAATAAAAATAAAATGTAGTGAAATACTTTAAAAAAGTTACTGAAGTACTTAAGTAATTTACTTAAGTAACAATCTTGTACATAAAGACATGTTTTAAAAATGTCAGATTGTCCCAGTCAAAGTTCAGAAATTCATTTAAGAGTCTGTGGAAAGACTTGGAAATAGACTTTGTGTAAAACCTACTGAAGAGAGCTGTAATGCAGCATCTTGGGGACTGAATACAAACTCACAACTGTTCCACATTATACATGTACATTCATTACAATGTTTAATATGAGAAATCTGTTGTATTGTGAAAATGATGCACTTATTCTTGACTGATATCAAAAATGTTTCGGAACATTAAAACATATTGCAAGAATCCAGCTGATTTCGTAAATGCTTGCAAATGAGGACACGTCTTTAGCTACGGAGGCGATTTCTGCGAGGCAGAAGGATGGCGAGATAATGCGGTTCTCTATTGGAGAGAAGATGCTCAGCACAGACATGAAAGCCAGAAACTTGACAACAACCCATCGTTTCCAACTGTGGCTTCATCGGCTCCTGCCTTCTTAGCTCATGTTTACGTCCTCTTATATTCCCCACTTCCTTTCCATTATCTGTCACCTCTCCTTTCTTTCTCTCCAGCTTCTATCTGTGCTGTTGAACTCTTACTTCTTCTTGTCTATTTCAAGATTTCCAACAGAGAGGCTATGGCTGAAATCTCTGCGGTGGATCTCTGTCGGCGCTGCTCTTTATGCCACCTCACAGTCATTTCGTTTTTCTTCCTCTTTAACCTCTTGGCGTCAGGACTCCCCCGCTGTTGTCTGCCAATAAAAATGACTAATGGGAAGTTATTCGTGATTTTAAGGCAAGGCAGAACACTGGTGAGCTCTGTGCAAACGCGCACTCAGCATGGCAGGAAAGCAGTTAAGAAACTCCACGACTATCATGGGAGAATGGTTTGACAAAAACAATATTAATATGATATTTATATTTTATTTAGTTTTGAATTTTTTTTATTGATTTTAATGGATTTTTAATGAGAGACAACATTTACATTATGTATACGTATACTTTATGCTAAGTGCTTGTTAGAAGTATTTAGCTGAGAAAGTCTGAATGGAGAACATCAGGTTTCAAGTCTAGCCACATATTGTAATATTGAATTAGGTTTTAATGTTTTTATTAAAAACAGCAAACTTGTTGCTTCTGTACTACATTTCATTATAATTAAATTACCGATTGAGCAACCATTTTAGGAAGCACATGCTAAAGTGAACTTGACAAATCTATAGAAAATAAATCTGTTCCATCAGATTTTTTAATTTATCAGCCTTTGAATTTCAAACAGTGTAAGATCAAGCCTTGAATTAACATGTATACATTTTTCCAATCTGAAATAAACTCTTCAGTTTTCCAAGATTTTTTTTGCTTCACTATTTATTGAGTGTTTTAAATTTCAAGTGTCAAAATCCAAACTTAAAAAATTCAAAGCAAAAATGTTCAGATGCCCAAAGATTCAGTGGTTAAAATGTGGTACTCACTTTTAACAATACGGGTGTCTGGGATAACAAGTGAATCCAGGGTTACATCGAACCACAAATCTGAAGTTTGCCAATGGTTCTAGATTCTGATTCGGGAAATGGCTAAAGAGCGATTATGTGTAATTTTTCGCTGCCTTCAGAACATTTGGTCTTCTCTAGAAAAAAAAAAATACAAATCATATACACTTCAAACCTGCTCTAGATTATTCTAAACTAGATTTGTGATTTGTGAAACTGTTTTTTGAGTTGTAAAAGTTTTCACAAATCAAGGGCACATTTAGCATCTGCATCGCACACGAACTGCTCTGGCTCTAAAATTTCAAAACATAGACACTTTAAACCTGCACTGGATTATTCTATCGTACTAGCTAAACAATTAAAGCAAAGTGAAAACAAAAGTCGAAATAGACAAATGTGCATTGATATGACAAGTCATACTTAAAACTCTAAAAAATCCCATAATTCTAACTTTGAAATATATATTTATTTTTTATCAGCACGTTCAGTAAATAGTTTTATTTTTTATCAGCACATTCAACTTTGTATTCAATGAATATTCCATTCATAAAGATCTATGATTTGTTGTTTGAGGTTCCCTTAATTTTTTTCTTTAGTTGTTGATCCACAAATAAGAGAAATATTATTCTAAAGTTTAAAACACTTAATTAAATAGTACAGATAAATGATCTTGAAAACTGAATAGTTTATTTCAGATTTTAAAAATTAACAAATGCTAATTCAGGGCTTAGAATTTCACAGTTTGAAACTGAACACGTCCATCTACTTATTAAAAAGAACCTTATTAAAATAGATCCTACCTCTTGTTCTTATTTTGTTTTTCTACCGAAAACTCTACAGGGGGTTTCTGGAACAAACTGCAGTTATTAATGGGTGTTGCAGTAAAAGAAGGGGAAGGAGCAATATGAATTCACGTTTGACATTTCCATTTTTTCTTCTGAAAGTTTCTGTTGGCTTCCTGACCCTATCATTCCCCAGTGAATATTTTCTATTGGTCTGTTACTAGATTGCTCCTGAAGCATCCTTGGGAAACTGCAAAATGGCAATGAATCATAGGTATGGAGATATAATTAACAGAAAGCAGAGCAAAGACAGCAATGTATGTGGCATATAACATATAAATAAATATCAGGCAAAGTTGGTGTTATTAATAAACAGATCGGCACAGTTAAACAGTTAAAGTATCGTGATCTCTATAGTGTGTGATTGCGCGTGAGCATGCAGAAATTGTAATGCAGGCATTACATTACAAATTATGCTCAGCCATGGGTACAGAGGGCCACTGCCACCCCCCTCCCAGAGCTAGCAGAGGAAGCACAAGGTCCAGGACACTGGGGCCACGCAAGAGCACAGAGATCAGAAAGCTCACCTCAGGGACACCACGTAACCGCCCAGAGGACGGCAGCGGAGTAGAGCCCCCAGGGTACCAGGAGCTGCACCCTACCCGTCCTGCCAGGCCCCTGCCGCCCAAGCGCCCCCAGTGCCCAGCAGAGAGCCCGCAAGACACCCGAAAGAGATAGGCGACCCCAGACAGCCAGCCGGGGCAGATCGATACAAGCCCCCGTGCCCCCAGCACTGCACCCCAGGGCCCAGTCTGTCCCCAGGTGAATGCAGCAGCAAGCAGTGAGGAAGGGTGAGGAGGGGGCAGGGCACGACCCCCCCCCCACACGGGAGTAGCATGGGGAGGCATAGGACACCAAGTCACAGACCCAGCCCCACCCACATTCATACATAATCACACTCACTCACACACTCACTCACTCACTCACTCACTGACTATGACTAGGATGTAATTAAAATGGTAGGGAAGGGGATGTGGAGGGAAGCCTGCCACAGTTTGCAGACACTGGAGCTCCCCCCAAGCCCCACCCTAACCACAGGCCCTCAGTGTCAGGACATGCAAGGAGCCGGGACCCATGCAGAACCAGCAATTATGATCCCCGCTCTCCAGCTGCAGCACAACCCCCGCCCCCAACCACCCTGTGTGTGGTGTGTGATTCGTGGTATGCAATGGTGACTAATGTGGATTTAAGAATGAGGGAGAGTGGTTCATGGAGTCCGACAAAGGGCCACTTCAGCCCTCTCCAAAAACCACACTTCTCCGCCAAAGACCCTAAGCAACGCTGCCCCAAACCCCACCCGGGCAACTCAGCGCCCCACAAAGGCCCCATTCACCACCCCGCAGCAGCACCACCCACGGGTCACCAATGCAGACCTCCGGACCAGATACAAGGCGTACCAACCGGGAGCTATCCAACCCCTGGACCAGGATGCACGCCCGCCGCCCCAACACCAAGATCCCCCCAAAGCCAACTCCAGAGCAACCTAGAGCAGTGAGACAATGACCCACCAACCCCGCTAAGTGATGGAGGTAATTAGAGAAGACCAGAGATTGCAGGTATCATTCAGATGATGTTTTGAAGAGGCAGACATTTTTGCAATACTGAAATGATCTAATAGAAGGTTCCTAAACTTATTAATAGATAAGTTCTTCCTTGTTTTCAAGTTTAGGAGAATAGTTTTGTTTGCAATACATAGGGCAGTGAGTACTATAGGTGATAAATACATTTCTATGCTGGTGCAACCCAGGTTACCCTATAAACATAGTGTGGGGCATGCTGGAACATTACATTTAAACCACACTGAGAGATCCTGACAAACCTCAATCCAGAATTCATGCAGATAATCGTCAGGTGTGTTATCTGTGCACTGTGAGTAGATGTTTGTATGTTTAAGACCCATCTTGAACATCCTTTGTCCTGTGTAATGTGTTCTGTGAAGAATCTTATATTGGTATAAGTTGTAGATTTGGGTTTCTTAGGGTTCTTAAGGTGTTACAGCATATTAGCGACCAAAAATTGTGATCTGATTGTAACGATAAGTCCGTATTTAATGTTGCCTGACTTCAGCATATTAGTTAATATATAGTGAGGACTGCAATTAACGGGCAGAGCTATATATTTTGACCAGTGAATTGAGTAATCAGAAAGTGCAGAGAAGTTGTTCATTAGTGCAATAGTGTTAGTTAGAGAGACCTGTGGATTCTGGAGGAAAAGTAATACATCATCCGCATATAGACTTATCTTATGTTCAATATGACTGAATGCCTTTTATATATCTGCTTTCTCTGATGGCAGCTGCTAGGGGTTCTATAAAAACTGCAAAGAGTGAAGGGGACAGGGGACACCCTTGTCTGGTGCCTCTCTGCAGACTTAAGGTTGGAGAATTTTGATCATTGGTTCGTACACAAGCATTTGGAGAGCTATACAGAATTCTCATCCAGTTTATAAATGATGAACCAAACCAAAATTTGTCTAACACTGCAAACACGAATTTTCATTTTACACGATCAAATGCTTTTTCTGCATTTAAATGAAACAATTGCGGCTTCCAGGTTATTGATAGTAGAATAGTCTATAATATTAATTAGTGGAAGACTGTCTTCCCATTATGAAGCCAGTTTGATCTGGATGTATTAAAAGAGGTGTAAATTTTTCCAGTCTTCTAGCAAGAGCTTTTGAGATTAGTTTTAGATCGACATTTATGAAGGATATTTGACGGTAACTGGAAGGGAGTATAGGGTCTTTCCCTGGTTTCTAGAGCAAAACAATATTAGCAGAATTCATATTTGAGGGAACTTTGTTTTTCTCTTTGACTTCAGATATCATCCTATAGAATGTTGGTGCTAGTATAGTCCAAAATTCCTTGTAGAACTCAGCTGGGAAACCATCTGGTCCTGGAGCTTTATTATCAGAAAGATGTAGTAAGGCTTCATGGAGGTCACCAACTGAAAGAGGATAGTCTAACATGTTGACCTGTTCTTGTTGTAATTTTGGAAGATTAATGTCAAGAAGAAGTTCTTCAAGTTTTATATCTGATGGATCATTGCTTGATGAGTATAAGTCTTTGTAAAAATTCATAAAATAGAGTTAATTGCATCAGGATCATGGGTAACAGATCCTGTTGACTCTCTGATAGACGTGATAGTTGCTTTGTCTTTATTCATTTTCCAGATTTGTTACCATGTTCAAAATTCTCCAAACGAAGTCTTTGAACCATAAACTGTGTTTTCTTATCTGATATTTCATTCATTTCCAATTTGGCTTTCCTTATTTTATTTAACAAATCTTCTTCTAGAGAGGCACCGTAGGCATTCTCTAACTGTTTAACTTTAAGTTCTAATTCTATAATTTTTGAATTCTCCTTCTTTTTATTATTTGAGGAAGAAGAGATTATTTTGCATTACAGTTTTTCCGGCTTCCCAGAGAGTTCAGGCTGATATACGAGGCTGATCATTATTTTCCAAATACGTAGACCATTCTTTTCTAAAGAAATTAGTAAATTCAGGGTTTTTAAGTAATGATATATTAAATCTCCAATTCCTAGAAGGTGGTTTGATTTTCTTATTCATCAGAGTGATGCACACTGGCGCATGATCACTGACAGTGATGGGGTAGATTCTGCTTTCTGAAATATCCCTCAGTAGAGTGGTGCTAACTAGGAAATAATCTAATCTTGAGTATGACCGGTGTACAGGTGGAAAAAAAGTGTAATCCTTAAGGGAGGAGTGCTGGGAGTGCCATGCATCGCAAAGACCAAAATCGTTCATGTATTGTTTAATAATTTTAGTGGACTGCCAGTTACGCTGAATCCCTGTGTTACTGAGCCTGTACAACGCTGCTTCAAAAACCATGTTGAGTTCCCCTCCTATGAGGCGTGAGTTATCTGAGTGATCAGATAGTGATGTGTTAAAAGAATTGAAGAATGATGGATCATCAACATTGGGACCATATACATTTGCAATACATAATTATATTAATATTAATTATCATAAATCTGCCTTCTGGGTCTGGAGTCCTACTGTTGACATTAAAAATTACATTTGTGTTAATCAAAATAGCTACGCCTCTTCGTCTACAGTTGTATCCAGAGAGGAAACAGAGCTGTGGACAAAACATCAGCTGTTGTGTTCGGTAAATGAGTTTCCTGTAGTAAGACAACATCTGCCTATAGTTCCTTTAATTGATTATGGATTTTCAATCTCTTCTCACTTGTCCCACCTCCACGCATATTCCATGTAACAAACCTTAACCCAGACATGCTCATATTACTACCCTGCATGTTGGATGCTTATTGACAAAAACATGTGCACCATTGTGCGCGCACGCATGTGCAACCCAGTGTGTGGAGCTTGTGTGCGTCTGTGTGCCCTGAATGCTTCATATTTATGTGTCATAAATACGTAGATGTACGCGTGTGTAAATAAACGTAAGTGTGACTGTGCACGCCGCTCCAGTGTGCCACCGGCTATGCCCATGTCCGTGTCCTTCCTCCGCTGTGGGCGACAATGTGTGATTGTATGTATATAAACAATATCCCACTGTACTATAATGTTAACACAGCTAGTTGTGGACTTAGAAAAAAGCAAGAAAACAGTGCAAGACAGTGTGAATAGAAAAAAGAAAAGACAGGAAAAAAAACAAAAAAACAATCAACAATATTATAACTCGTTTCAGTTGTGAGACGGGCAATGATTTAAACCGTTATTTTATATATTTTATCAGAACTTTCTTTAACTTATATATATAAACTACATTACATTAAACATATGAGATGAGTGGATGCAGATTACCTGAGGTAATACAGCCAGGGAGTGACGGTTTGGTCGCGATACAGCATGGGAATTTCCTTCGATGAACTTCTTTCTAATGGGAAAAAGGACTCAGCGTCTGTCCAGGATCTCTCTGAGAAACTGGTCATTCACGCTGGAGTCCGTTCCTCTCAGCTCCCTGCTTCGGCTCTTCACCTGCTCCTTCTGCTTGAAGCGCTCGAATTTGGACACAATGGGTCTCGGTGTGCAGCCATCCTGTCTCTTTGCACCCAAGCGATGGACTCTATCAAATGTGATGTTTTTAACTGTGTCCTCTTGTAATTTCAACTGCTTCTGAATAAAGTCCTTAATGACTGTCTCCGGGTCCTCCTCAGCCTGCTCTGGGATTCCACCAAACACCAGGTTGTCCCTCACACTCCGGGCTTGCAGGTCAATCATATTTTTTTTGGACCTTTTT
>JAVLVB010000968.1:1869968-1898308 GCA_032876305.1 Orestias chungarensis
TATATATATATATATATATATATATATATATATATATATATATATATATATATATATATATATATATATATATATATATATATATATATATATATATATATATATATATATATGTGGCAGTCCACGTACAATTTGTGGACTAATACATAGTCAGGTTCAAACTAACTTCCCTTCAAAAGCCCCGAGTATCAAATGTTTGATGCAATCTCTTATATTATAATATGAGGTCGTTCTGATAGCATCAATGTCACCTTCATATCTTTTTTTCCAAAATGAGAAAGGAGGAGATGGAGAAAAAAGAAAGCGATGAAACCGGGATTGGGAGTCCCAGGGAGACATGGTCTAGTTGAAATGAATTCTGACTAAAGCAATGACTTTAATGACATTTTGAATCCAGGACTGAAGTAATGACACGGACGGTGCCCCCTGAGGGAGAGTTGCACTTTAAAAAGCCTGAGTTAGACACAGGGAGGTAGGATGGAAAAAGATACGTACTGCAGGGGGACTTTATTGAGAAAAGAGACAAAAGGGAGCAGAGTAGCAAGGGGAAGCTTGAGGAGAAAGCATTTATTAGGAAAGCCAAGGGTGACAGAGAAAGCAAGAGAGTCACTCTGTGATAGAGGCACCAGGAAAGTTTAACACCTTAGAGAAAATAGCCAAGTTTAAAAGACGTCCTAATAGGAGAAAAGGCCTTTTTTTCTCTTCAAAGTTTTTCATCAGGCTGTCACAACCTCCTCTTTTTCAGCTCTTTTCAAGGCTGTGAGACAGCGTGGAGTCAATAGGTTAGCCTTATGAAGTCAGTACAACGGAGGCTCTGTCACCACAGGACATGATAAAAACCTGTTCTGGAATGAAACATTAATCAGCTGATGACATAATTATAAGGTCAAAATGCATGTATCGTTTTTGGCTCAAATAAATTATTTCATGGTGTAGAAGTTGTTTAGAGAGCTGGGAAGGTGTGGGTCTACATATCAAACAAGAATGTACTTTAAAAATGGTACCAAAAGGCAGGGATAGGAGGTCAATAAAACAATAATAACAATTATCATAATAATAATTTATGTATTTATTAAATTAGAAGATGAAAAAAAGCAAAACCTATAGAACACAAAAAAACATTAACTTGATGATAAAAGCAAAATAAGCAAGAGAATAAAATAAAGAGTCTTAAGTCTTGACTAGAAGCCCAGGTAAGACGTCATGCTTATTTCAATAGGTACTTCATTCCAAGGTCCAGGAGAACTGGAATTAAAGGCTAAATCTATATATGTAATAAAGACCAAAATTTTTTTTTTTAAATTTGTTTCATTTTTCCCAGGAAGTTTGTTTCTGATATGATTGAGACAATATCTTTCAAAAGATAATAAAAGATATAAAACTATGTAGAAGAATATATTATATACAAAAAAAACAATGACTTATATTCTTGAAAATTAACAAAGCTTTACCTACTTTACATTACAGCAAGAAAACTCTTTGTACAAATTTATAAGAATTTTGTCATTTTACCTTATTTGGGGACATAAATGTCTTTATAGACAGAATAGCGTCTGGCCATCACTATATTTTTGAGGAGATTAAGGAGGCACAAAGCATTTCAGTACAAGAATGGAGTCAAATCAAATATGACCAAAGATGCAAGCTGTGGAGAGAAGCCTCTTAAACAGTCCTGTAGTTAACACCTGGATATGGGAAGCTGCGGTTCATGGAGCGCTATGTCCAAGTGGTGGGAATCCTGGACAGGAACAGTAGGAAACACTGTGGGGAGTGATGGAGAACGTTTGAGCTAAAATCCAATTCCACTTTTAGTTGTAGGCATACAAACAAGCCATTAGAGAAAAATCCAATGAAAACCCCTATTTATTTGTCATGTTTTCATGTTCATGTGTATGTTCACTCAGTTTCAAGTAAAATACTGTCGGTTTTTCTCTTGCACAACATATAAAAATAATAAATTAACAATAATAAAAAAACATTCTGGACAATGATTGTTCTATTGATGCTGGTTTTGTTTTAATTTAACCATTTTTAACTGACTTGTATGCTCAACATAAAGAAGGGTTTATAAACCTGTAAAAAAAAAATTTGGTGGGTCTGGACCCTAAAACTTTGGACTGAAAAGAATATGGTCTACAGTCAATAACAATAAAAAGAGAAACTTGAAGATCTTCCCAAGTTTATTATCTTCAAAAATTACTACAACAATGCAATAATAATCCTCTTATTTTTTTTTTTTTTACTTGCACCCCTTTCTGATGTTATTTAAGTGTATTTCGATACATAGGGGGAAAGAGTTCTTTGCTTTATATCATACACGTTTATTAGACAATTCTATCTAATGATAACGTTATTTTAGATTTTTTTGTGGACAGCTTATAAAATATGTATTTTTTTTATATATATGGTGCAAAACAAAAAAAGGATTTATTTTAGATAAAACTGTGATTCCTTTTTTTAACCATTTTCAGTTGCATGAATTTACTGATGGGTCTGAAATGTTCCTTAAAGATGTTGTTCTATATTGACATCGAGTAGAATAAAAGGTGGATTGAGGTGGGTATACAGCCCCCCAGCCCCCCAGGTTAAGTATTTACTCAGACGAGTCCATCTGGCACCAACAAAAATGCCCTAACTGTCACTTAAATCAGTTTTTTACTCATTCAGATGATTGGTCTACAAATCAGCCAGTTGTTTTCACCTCGGATAGATGCCCAAGTGCATAATTTGGTGTTTGTGTTAACAGGAAAGAATTGGTGTCCAGTGAGTGCAGTTGTATTGGTTAGAGAGCTCATTATTGTGTGTTCTCCTTTTTTTTCTTCTCTTCAAGCTCCTGGCGGGTCTTAGCATCTCCACAGGGAGAAGAGTTTTGACTAACAGAGCTTTGGGAAACACACCGAAAAAAATGAATAAAAAAAAATAATCCCAAGATGATGACAGATGTCAGTGTTAATAGTGAGATGTGGTAGCATTCCTCAGTGAGAGCTGTCACCTCTGAATAGTCTTATTTGATGAGTTATGTTTTTTTCAGACAATCCATCCCTCCCTTCGCTCATCAGCCGTCTCCGTCGTCACAAAGAGTCGTGCATGTTCTCACGTATTTTTTTCTTGAAGCATAATTTGTCGAAACTCAAGTGTCTCAAGATGTGATGGCTGTTTTGCGACTAAAGAAACTCACTGAAAGTGACGGCTGAAACAATGGCAGCGACATGTTTTGGTATTAATAGTAGGGGCTGCCTTTTAGGGGGCGAATGGAAAAGACAAGGAAGCCCACTATTGAAGTAGTAATTGCTCACGGTTAATCATTGTTGCCGGCGTATCATGAGACTGGGCACATTTTTGCTTCAGGGGGAAATTAGAATGTGATTGTCACAAAAGTCGTGCTTCAAATTAAGGATCAGAGAAGGTAGTGAAGGGATTTTATTGCTCCCGATTCATTAAAATCCATAGCTTGACACAGAATCCAATCCACTTGGGTAGAGCATTTGAAGGGCTTCGGTTACTGCTTCATTTCTACTGCTTTCAGTGCTTTTCCTCAGACTTTGAAAATTGATTTCAGAGCAAAAGCTGGTGAAAATCTTTTTAAGGCTTCTGCTGTGGGGATAAAACAGAATCAGATGTTGAATGCCAGGTGTGGACGTAGTAATGAAGTTTTGTTTTGCACTAGAGTGTAACGTCTGTTGATAAGATAAGTATCAAAGGAATAAAAGGACTAGTATGCGATGCAAGCTGTTGGACTCAGCTCTGTCAAAACCTACTCAGAACTCGGCCTCATGTCTGCATTTACCTTTAATTGTGAACAAATTGATGTTTTGTCCATGTTCACACAGCAGGTCTTGATGCTCAGTTCTTATTTTGTAATACATAGTTTTAAAGTTGATTTTTTTTCTTTGTTTTCTGTAATACAACCGGTATCAGACATCTGTGTAAAGAGATTATGACCCTAAAGCGACCGGTATCCACAAAAGCAGACTGTAGGCATCCCAGAGTAGAGAAATGTTCATAGAAGTAACAATGGATGCCACTTTCTGGGGATTGATTGTTAAGTTCTTGAACAGTGTGATCTAGCTGTACTGTCTAAAATATCATAAAAAGATGAAGGAAGCTAATAAAAAAGAAGGCAAAGCTCAGCACTGCTTGCTTCAGCTTCATTGTTTACGTCCAGATTTACCACGCCCGGCTTCTTCTGGTAAAACATTATTGCAAATGTCCTAAATAATGTCTCGCGTCAATGACGGCAAAGTCGGATGAACTGTGACATAAACGTTCAGATAGTAGATGCTTCTAAAACTATCGGATATGTATCGGGATTAGTGCCACAAATAGAAGTTGGGCAATTGTGATTTTCAAAATCTGATTTGGATCATGATTACATGCTTTTTAAAACTTTGAGGTAAAGACTTTCTGCTGACCAAAAGGGAACACTGTACTTTAGCCGGTGGTGGAAGGGCTGACTCACACCTCAATCTATCTAAAGTAAGGATGAAGGTACACTGCAATATTGAAAAGTCTGCCTATTCAAAAATTTTATTTAAAAAAACCTTAGAGTTATTTAGATCAACTATAAATACCAAAAGTATTATTGGAGATTTTGATGATTGCTGTATAAAGCTTTTGAAACAGCCAAATTGTAAGGAATTGTAATACACCGAAATAAACTCCACATTGTATTCATTCACCTCTTGGCGCCTTTTCCATGAATTACTGGATCAATACAGTGTCGCACTGAACATTTTTGTTTGTGTTTCCTCTCATCTCTCACCTGACAATATTCTATCAGTACCTATGGATTATAGTCAGGATGGTCTAATAGTCAAACAACCACAGCAGCAAAATTTAATTAATTAAAAAAGCAGTCATTCTAGAGGCTTCTTCCTGCCCTAGAGTCCTGTTTCTGCTCTCCGTGAATACAGACCCCTTTTCTCCATCTCCTATCCTGCTCTAGCTGCCCTTCTTTAGCTCTGAATTTTTCGTATTTCTTTTGTAGCCTCTCTTTGTATATTTTCCAAATTGCAAATTATAAATCTGGTTAGTTAGTTTCTCAACACAAATGATAAAATTTTCTCAACGGGAAGGCAGAGTAAAGAGGAATCCTCATGTCCTTTTTTTCCGAATACACAGTAGACTCCTGGCAGAAGTTAAGGATTGTCAATCATGATGTACAACAACACTCACAAGACTGTAATGTTACATGAGCAGAATTGCAAACTGGATGTAATCGTTGCACAGGATCGCAGGCTGGCTGCAGTTCCAGGACCCACAGGTGAAATGGGATAAATCTTGGAGAAAGTATACGCTTGAATTTGGCAGAAAGGACCTGGAATTTTGTTGTTTGGATTTGCCATTGAGAATCACCAGCGAGACTTTAAGGACAATGAAAAACAGTTGCCCTGAACCGAAAGTTGTTTTCTGAATCTGGTTCCGCCTTTTACACCCTTGATGGCCAGTTTACTCAACTTCTCCGGGAAGTTGTGTACAAAAGGTCTCCACCCCAACTCCCCTGAGAACATCTGTGAAAGGGGTCAGAACTTAATGTGCCCAGCATATAACATTACATCATATATATATATATATATATATATATATATATATATATATATATATAGACAGATAATGACGATGAATAGACATAAATTATAAAAAATGGATCCTACCTACAGTAAACACTCACATGCAGATGCACACACATATACACAATCTCACTGATTAACATACGCGCTGCATAGCCTCAGTCAACTGTCTGGCTCTGTATTGTAGTGTGATGTCTGTCTGAGTGGGTGTACTGGAATGTTGTAATTTACCATGTGGTTTAAAAAACTATTTCTAATTCTCTTCCCAGAAGCAAAGTCCATTAGAACTTGATTCCTCAGTCTATGACCTTTGCTTTATCTTACCCCTGTTCTCTCTAATCACGGAGAAAAATCTATTTTAGACATGTTTCAAAAGAAACGTAAATTTTTAAAAAAATGTTTAAACTCAAACAAGCATAATGTAAAATGTAATAGTAGTTATTAAATGTTATGCTTTTACATTTTCACAATGAAAAAAGTTTGAAACAAAGGATTCTTATTATTAGCCCACAGAGAGCGATACATAAGCTGAAGTGATACAACTGCCAGGTTTGCTGAATAACATTGTGATACAAAGTGGATTTCCCCTTTCTTATCCTTTTAGTAAACAGAGTTGTTTTTTGTTTTTCTATTTTTTTTTTTGGGTTGTCCCTTGTCATTCTCACTGTTTCCTACCAACAAATGCACTTGAAGGTTTGAAGGTTAGAGCTAGATGGCTGATTGGATTTGTCTTCCATTAATCAACCCCAATCAAAGTGAACCAGACGAAATGTGGTACTTATTCATTAAATCCACTCAAAGTTCTGCAGAGGCTATTTCTATGTAGTTGATCGATTTGCTTGATTGTCTGAGGAACTGCATGAGTACTAAAGTACCAATAAGTGCACTTTTAAAAATCTAAAAAGAAAACACAAATAATTACTTCCAGATCACACTGACCACAACTCTCTTCAATGTGCAGGTTGTTACAGCAAACTCAAAGTTATCCACTTTTAGTATCAGTGTACAGTATCATGACAATTTTTTTTAGACTTTAGTACAAGTGACAAACATGAAGAACCAAGTGCAAAAGTTTCATTACAGAGAAAGAGTAGATATGCATGGTGGTCTGCTTATGGAAAAGGAGCATGCACAGGAAGAAAAGTAAGAGGTTGCTATGTTAACATAAAATGAGAGCCTGATTGGGATGAGCCTCACTGTTCTGGTGGGAGATAATGATCTTAGGTGGAGGTAAGTGTTTCTAGGGGTTGGCCTTGACTGGGAGGGAGACATGAGGAGTTTGGCTGCAGATCTGAGTTCCTGTTTGTTTTAGTAGATGGAAATGGAGTGATAAGAGATTAGACCAACAGGGGAGCACTCAAGGTGGACAGCATGAAGGAACAATGGAGGAGCAGGAAGTTGTTGAACTTCATCTTGTCATGATTTTCAAGCTTCAGTCCTAAATCAGAGGACTCTCAGGAGTACTATAATATGAGTTTACTGAGAGGTGTGTGTATATGGATCCAGGAACTGAGATGGTGGGTACGGCAGGGAACCAGAGACAGCAGACATGGAACAGTTCACCTGGGAAACTCTGTAGAACAGATGAGGTGATGCGTGAGGAGGGTGAAGAATATGGAACCGCCTTACTCTTGAGGTGGATGGTTGACGCCAGGAGGAGTGAGTGATGAGTCCGTTAAGATGATCCAGGTGGAAGGTTGTCCAGGGGGTGGGCACAGCAGATGAAAGCTGCTGGAGCGAGCAGACCGAGCTGAGCCAGAGGAGCGGTGAAACCAGAGGATTGTATGACCGGTGGGAATCTTGAGAAAGTATGTTCACTGAGATGGTTGAAACCTGGGAGGAGCACAGGAGATGGTGAGGGAAACACAAATCGGGAAAAACAAAGTATCAAAATCACAAATGGAGAACTAAGGAACTAGAAACACAAGAACTGAAGCTACAAAAAACTAAAGAACTTGAAACACTAAATAATAAAACTAGAGAATAGTAACACTGGAGAACTTTTCACAAAGGTTGGCACTGAGAGCAAGAGGTTACCGGAGGCAACTAATACTCCGGCGACGAGTAGCTGATCAACCTCTCCTCTTATACTGCTCAGCTGATGAGCGTCAATCCGCTGCACCTGGCAGGTGAGCTGTCGGAGAAGGTGCTCAGCAGAGAAGCTCAGGCGAGCCCCAGTGGAAAACCTGTGAAACGCACTAAAGGACTCACCCTGACACATTTCTGTCTTCACACTGTTTCAGCTGAAGTTTTGGGTCCCTTTGTCCTTGCCTGAGATCATAAAATAACATGAACAAGTACAATCTCAAGGCAGTTATTCTGATGTCATCTCTTGTTGAAATTGAAAAAGAAACAGAGCTTAACAATGCCACCATGAGGAACTCCAAAGTCAGCCTTTATTGTGAGTGGAAAAGTTTTCTAAAGCAAAGCTGGGAGTATATATTTTAAAACTCCAAGTATGTCGTGTCAGTTTGGGCCATTCGCTTGTAAGGACACCTGCTGTAATCCCCTGCTCTTCAGAGGTAGACATGCACACACCAACCCATACCAATATGTGGATACGACAAAAGTAATGACATCTAAATATACATTTCCACCAATTAAAACAATTCAAGCATTACAGTAAAAAGGCTCTTGTCATGTGTTTAATCCAGTTACGGTTTAGATATTTCAGGGATACTGATCCAAATGGACACAAAGGACTTTCATAATTTTAAGTGTAGAAACTAATTTTTGCTGGTCTGCTGTCCAATGAAATACGTCCTGCTTTCTAAGAATTCTGAAACTGATGCGTGACACAACCACCCACTGCCCTGTCTCCACATATAGTGAATACTAGTCATGGTTCAAGAACTTCAAATTGGACATTGATTATTTGTCTGTGTTTTTTCATTCGCTGTATTGCCTGACTAATGTTCAACCCTTGCAGAACAGAGAGTACACATGTCCTCCAAAACAGCAATGTCACTCTCTTTGACTTTCAACCAGCTTTAGGCTCCCTGCTGAGAAGAATCTAACATGCTGACTTAAGTCCACCAGGTACTGGATCATCAAGCCTTCGATTACAGCTAATAGCAGGTAGACTCTGCCATACACGCAGATCCCACTCAGCATCTCATGCATTTACATATACAGTAGCACATACCAACAGGCGAGCTTAGGTTTTTCATTCATTGAAGCAGCATGTGAGTGTGTGTTGCAGCAAGTTGCATCATTTGTCTTCTTGACAGTTTGTACAAGGGGCTTGATCCCAGTCCCTGCATATTCATGAGGGCGAATGTCTGAGGGTGTTTGTGTAAGAGCAATAATGATGAGACTAATGCAAAAAGAAGGTTTTGGAAGATGGTAGTCAGAGGAAAACTGGGTTGACACACTCAGTAATAAAAGTATGCCATATAAAGTATGACATATTATTTATTTTATGTGAAACTTTTATACATTATGAACTGTATATTTTATTGGGGTTTCAAGTACTTAAGAGATATGAAGTGGAAGGTAAACAATTCCTGATTTTTAATGTTTTTTTTTGCAAATCAAACTCTAAAAACTGGCATTTATTTCAATCCTTCCCATTTATTCTGACACCCTAAATCCAGGCTGTGAAGGCTTTAGAAATTTTTCAGAAAATGCAGGTGAACAAAACCATTGTGGAAAAATTTAAAGGATGTTAAGTTTCTAATACAGTCTACCCATGTTATGCCCACTTACACAATCCTTGTGAATTATTGATCTTGGTGAAGGGGTTCCTGGTATGCATTGGTCAGTAGAAACTCTAAAAGAAGACATTATGAATAGAACAGAGGAGTTATTGGGTGAACGGTGAAGATTTTCAAGAGGGACGTGAGTAGAATCCAGTGATTGCCTGTGTGATTGACTGGAGATGGAGAGCGAATATGGTTCTTCAAATGTTGAAAGCAAACAGGTTGCTTGGAGGAGAAAGATATAAGGAATGTTAAACTCCTGGAATTATTAGGGTATTTCAATCATCATTAAGAAACGGAAACTTAGAGAAAATCATATGGGAAATAGCTAGAGAAACTACTTTACACAAACAGAGAACACACTGTCAAAGAAAAGTACTCAAAGAAATGCTTGAGGTGACGCTGAGGCCTTGGATTTTCTAAGCCTGTGAGCCAGCTGCTCATAAAAACCTAGATAACTTCATCACCTGCACAAAGATGGAGGCACCTCCAGTTTCATTACGCCCTCTTGTATAAACCTGGGAACCAGGAAGAAAACAACTACAGAAAAACATTCCTGTCCTTGGTTTGAGATTAAATTTTTTAGATTCCCAAAAGGGCGACCGAGCATTACATATGGAGGAAAGTCCTCTTGTCAATAGATTTAAATTAAACTGTTTGGTCTACCTATGAAATTGTGTGTTTGTCACCCTGAACAACAGTGGTGAAACATAGGGACAGCAAAAACATGCTACGGGGAGGCTTTTCTTTTGCAAGAAACGTAAAACTTGTCATTGTTATTTGAGGACATGGAATAAATAAAGTTCAATAGTAGACACTAAACAAATTCACAATATATCTATTTAGTTCAAAGCATATTTATGAGTTGGAATGGTACAGACAGAAGCGCAAAATCCAATGTTACTTTTTGAACAGAAAAATGTCTATGGAATTGAAAACTGCTTCCAATGTGATCTTAGTTTTACAGGAAGAAAAACAACATAAATTGAAGTTGGATGTGCAAAATTGTTAGTGATAAATGCAACATATAGATTTAAGCAATAGTGACTCAACAAAGTTTTACCCCAGTTCCAGAGGATTAAATATTCTGCATTGGATTGTTTGAGGGTCTGGCAAGTTGCTTTGTTTTACACTTTGTTGTATTGCCAATGCAAAGAATGCAAAGAAATATGGGTAACTTTAAGAAACCTTGTATATAAACAGGTAATCATCATTAAATAAACAGATTATTCACTAAAGCAGAGGCTATTCTGTTAAGGAGGTTGATGATAAATTGAAGGTTAATGGGCTTCCATGATTTCTAATTAGCACAAATTAATAAATTGCTGTCCTTCTCTTAGAGTACTTGTGAGGTGAGAGTTGCAAAGATTTAGTTCTTAAATACCAAAGTCTGATATGCTCAGCTAATAAAACAGCTTTCAACAACTTAAGATGAAAGCATTAAATGAAAGTCACCTTTATTTTACATGTTTAATAAAGTAATCTTGAACAACCAATGATGGATTGCATTACTAAGTAAGAGATGTTACTAAGCTTACAAGTCACTGGAAGAAACATTGGCGAGCAACTTGGAAACCCTGTTCAAAGCAACCGCCTGAGTAAAACATGCTTAGGAAAATAAGGCAATGCTACTCTTGCCCAATGCTTCACATTCTAAACAAATAAAGAAATCCTACTTTAAAAGAACTCTTATCACGTAGAGATTTTGACCTTGTTTATACTTCAAGGATGATTTAATCAAAGTAGACAGTTTTATGTACCGGTGTGAATGCACCACAGCTGGAGGTCAGTTGTTGATATGGATTTAACCTGCCTACCTTATTTTGCATTGAAGTTTTACTGATTTAAGAAAAACAAAAATCCCAGCTGCCGTTATTTTGTCTCAAGCCAGCAACAAAGTATCAGGAAATGTATGTAGCAGCTCCTGTATTGAAACACAGACAATGATTGGATGTGTGGTAGGTTGGACCGCTTCTTGTTGGATTTCCTCACCTATATTTTTTAATGAAACCTGCATACAGAAAACATGAAGCAAAACATCAGTGCGTGTTCTTTAATACATCTACAAAGCACTGATTTAACCGAATAACAAGCGGCATGAAATATCTTGACAGAAAACTGTTAATAGCTGTGCAGTCAATTTATGCTATTTAAAAACAGCAGAACATAAACTGACGAGATCAAATAGTTTTTAGAATTAAATTTCTGCTAGTCAAAACCTGTCGACTGTCATATTGTGAACTTAAGGTTGAAACTTCTTGAAATGATTTATAGTTGATTGCAGTGGCGGATTTCACCCCTATTATACAACAATAAAATTCATTATAACTGTTCTCATGAGAGTTCTCTGTTTATGTGGGTCAGAAGCCTAAACATTATGACAGTTATCACATATAAAGATGATATGATTAAAAATCCAACAGCATAGTAATTTTTTTTCATATTTGTTCTTGTCACGTAAGAGATATGTATTTTTTGATGATGCCAAAGCTTCTTTTTAGTCTTAACTTAGGTTTTACAGTCTGCTTGAAAGGAATTAGTTAGTATGTTGACTCCTATCTTCTGCGTCCTACTCTCCAAGACCTCCTTTTGGCCTATTCATTCAGTCTTGTTTTCATATAATTAGCTTTCAGTTCTATAGGGCATTTCTCCGGATAAATCTAAGGTTGGTTGGGTTTTCCACCGAGTGCTTCATAATGAAGAGCAAATGGTAGTATATATGTCACTTTCGTGGTGATCTTGTTTTTCCTTTAAGGACTTAAGAGATTGTTGGTGATTAGCCAACTTTGAGGTGTCTTCTTGCAGTGTTTTGCTAACTCTTTGCTTCATGGTTGAGTAGACTAATTGTACCATAAATCCTTAAGCATTCCAATTTAGACAGTCAGTGTCCCATCTGACCCATGGCAGCTGTGCTGCTTTCTGGTTGAAGACCCCAAAGAAAATAGACGAGTAATAAGAATTATAATAATCATCCAATATTTTAATCCCATCGGGGCAAAAATGATGTATTTTATGTATGTTATCACACCCGTGCACAACAAGAAGTTCCCAAATCAAAAGACTAAACAATTTTTGCATCAACATACTTAAAGCACATCAAGACTGATTTTGCATGTTGGAATGACTTTAACCTCTGCATGATAGTTCTCTACGTTTTATGATGTAATTATATTGAAGTCAGGGTGCACTGAGCTGGTCGGCGGGGAACAACTAGACGATTATTTATGGTTGCTGTTACATACCATTGGTTCAAGATTCAAAGAAGGGGACTGGAATGGTTAAAAATTACAATTGTTTATTTGGAGTCAACCAACAGAAATCGACTGAAGAACTACCTTTAATGGAAAATAAAGCTGCAAGCCTTTTAAGGTATGTGTAAGAACTTTATACATCTACAGAGTGAGATTTTTCTGTTCCGGCTACAGGTTTACCTTAAATTTGTTTTTGTTTTTTTTGTCTTTTTTTTTTTTTTGCATATATCCTAGTTCATTTCTTTATATTATGTTCTAGTTAATCATAGTTTTAGTTATTTGTTGTTTCTCCCCATGTGATCACCAGCTCTCTTTCTGTTGTTTCTCTCTCTCCATCAGCCTGCCACCTTGTAATCAAGTCCAGCAGCATTCACTTTCTTTGATTAGGTTTCCCCCATCGTAACAAATCTCTCACTCTCACAGTATAAAGCTTCTCTCCTCCCCTTGCTCTACTTGCTCTATCATCCCATCTACTTTCCAGTCCATCCAGTAAGTCTCTCCCTTCTGTTAGCTGTGTTACCTTGTGCTGATCTCTTATCTTCTCCCTGTCCTCCAGTCAGTGGCGCAAAAAGTGGGGATGCACTCTATGCTACACTAGAGGGGGCATCAAAACTCTTAATAGAAAAAACGTTTTTGTAGTTGTTAATTTATATATTTAACAGCATGAAATGAGTAAAGACACTGATTAGGCGCCCCTCTTCTACCTCACCTCAGCTCGTTTCGCTCTCCCTTCCCACACAGGTGGTTTGGGCAAAGATACGCACTCAGGTGCATTTTTTTGTTTAGTTTTGTTTTTTGTTTGAAATCTTAGACTACCTTTCGTAGTGAACTTGACGATAAGATGGAGCGGCAGAGAAAAAAGCTATCCGGAGCGCAAAACAGAAAAACAGAAAAAGGAATAGGGAGAAGGATAAAGATGTATTTTCTAAGTGCATGAATAAGGGAGGAAATTGGACATTTAAAAAAAAATATGATGGCACCTTTTATATGTTTGTTTTCCTCTTCATGTTCAGAGCAATGTATGGTATAACAAATACAGTATATCAAGGGCTGTCTAAATAGCCTTGCTGAGGAATCTTGCCATCACCCCTCTGCACAACACGCTATTGGTTTCATCTTCCGAAATTTTTTAAAATCAAGTTTTATATTTGCAGGAATCATTTTTATTTATTATTGGTTGACACAGCCTTTCAGCCCAATTATTTACAACACTTACTAAATTACCCACTTCAAATACATATATAGCCTTAATTAAAATGTCTGGGATGTTTCAAACTTAGAGAATTTAAAATGTGTGTGTCTTTGTCTTTTGGTTCATGGGGAACCTCTTAACATGATAATGAAAGGGATGGAGGTTGGACTGCTGATTGGACATGAAGGCCGTCTACAGGATGCATTCCCTTTCGAAGGTCTTCGATGTAGCTGTGGTGGTGGACGAAAAGATCATCCTACATGACTTCAGAGATGTACCCATTAAACTAGACCAGAGTACATGGATTAAGATATAAACTGCTTCGATATTGCATTTAAAATTTGAAGTTGTGTTTTCAAGTAACAAATGTTTTTTGATTGTTCCTCACGTTGAGCATTTTTGTTCTGTGTTCATAATGTATAATGAATCTGCCTACCATGCCTTCCCCATGTCAGCAACTTTCTACTTGCCAACTCTGTCTCTGTTTTATTGATTTAACTTTTAGTATTAAGATGAAACAACAATTGATCAACAGTTTTGTTGTTCTGGTAATGTGTAATGATATTTTGATTCAACTTAACGTATCAAGTTAAGACAGCAAGTGATAAAAAGTTTAATCAAGTTTGACCAGTTAAAGAAGTACATTAAGACAACAAGAAAAGTGTAGTTCAATTAACTTTTTAAACTTTACTTTCTGAGTTGAAGCAAAAATAAGATAATAGTTGAGTTAACATACGTTTTTAAGGCAGCAGGTGGACTTCATTTTGCAAGTGTAAGTGACTTGAAATGTTTTACAGTGCGAGTTGATGTATATGGAGGGAGAATAATGTTGGAACGATCTTACTTTGAGTGGATGGGTGGTTGATGCCAGGGAGGAGTGAGTGGTGAGTCCTTTCAGCAGTAATCTGATGGTGAGGTTGTCCAGGGGGTGTGTGCGGCAGATGGAGCGATGCTGGAGTGGGCAGACCGAGCCGAGCCAAGAGGAGTGGGAAAACCAGATGGATGTGGCAAACCAGAGAGGGATCTTGAGCGGATTTGAAAATTAGTGTTGGCGGAAATTGGCGCAGTAAATAAACACTCAGGGGTCGAGTACTTGATCCACCACTCCTCTTATACTGTCTCACCTCATCAACGCCAACCGGGCACACCTAGAGGTGGAAGGCGCTCCAGCAGAGAGAGAGTACTGGCGACCCCCTGTGGACAACCTTGAGACAGAGCTGAAAATACTCATTCTGACAGTTGGCATATTCTCTTTAAATGAGAAAGGGAGTTTTAAAATTCCTCCTGAGTCTATTTGGTTTTCTTATCAAGTAGTCCCTAAAGGAAAAACAATGTTATTTTGATTTACTTGATGAGTTACAGAAGAACTACTTATTGTTACACACATATATTAAATTATTATTCTCAACTAAACTTATCATGCCAGACCTGCCACTGTCCCTGATCTGTCTGCTGTATTATTTTGTCTATTAAGATATTTGTTGACCAACTTTTTGTAAAAAACCTCTTAGACTTTCATAAAACTACTGGATTTACACTGAGGGTTAATTGGAAACACCATACCTATGTTTACTAAGTAGGTATAGCTGTAGCTTTTATTTTATAGTTGCTAAAACAAACACAAGTCAACAAAGTCTAATAAAGCCTTTGGTATCATTTTCCTTTCTCTTTACATTTATTGTTTTATGTGTTTGAAAGAGTGTTTGAGTTTTTTATTCATTCCTCTTTTGGTTTCCTGATTCTCTGCTGGTGGAGAGTGGGGTCTGGTGCTAATTTCCCCTGATTGGACCATAGGTTTGGAAGGAACCAATTAGGACTGATGGCAGTCCTATATGAGATGTTCACCTGTAGGGTTTAGGGGGTGGGGCTCAACTTGGCTGGCTAATTGACACCACCATTGCCTGCCTTTAGCTTTATTCAAGTTCGTGGTGGGAGTTAGAGATTTGGCAAGTTTGGTGTACCCTGTGCATTTCCATCATGTATGTTTCTTTAAATTTCTTACAAACTATTCAAGTTTTTAATGAGTTTTTAAGTAGATTAGAATAGCAGTGTTTCTCCTTTCTCCTGCTCAGAACAGATGAGTTAGGCCTTGTTTTTTTCTATTGTCCTTTTGCTCTCCCACCATTTGTGAAAGCATGTGGGATGAATAAATTCTACTTTTTTTATTTATAAGGATTACAGAGGGTGTGTAACATATGTTCTATTTGCATTGGTCTGTCAATTAAAGCCTTAATAAACTCCAGGAAAAGTGAAAGTCAAGGAAAATCTATGCTTTTGAAAGGGACTGTAAATGATTTACTTTTGTGTGAAAAACATCAATTTTCTACACTTCATCAGGATGTGAGTATTTATATAAAGCAAATGCATAAGCTTTTATATTTCCAATATATTTGCAGTATTAGAGGTAGGTTCATGGTCCATGCTTCTTTTCTCCATCACCTATTGAACAAACTATATATACAGTAACTCACTGCAATCCTGCGCTGCTTCTTATAAAGAGATTGGTCAAGAAATAACAATCTTCTGACGAGATGTGGACCCTTGGAAAAACCAAAAGCTTTTAAATAACATTTATTTGTGTAGAATCTGAGGTCTTATTTTCCTTATAAACAATCTCTTCTTTTGTGCTAAGCCTACTTTATGTTTCTCTACTGAGAATATACAAAAAAAACAAAAAAAAGTTAAAGCTTTATGTTTAATCTCAATGACTAACATCAGTTACCTAATAGTTTGAAAGAAATTTAGACATTTGATATTTTTGATTTCCATGTTTCTATTATAGCCTAGTGGTTCACTGAGAGATTTAAGATTTAACACGAACAACTTCACGAGAGAAGGAGTATGATTTTTATGATCTATATGTGAGGGATCAATATTTTATAGCCTTTCTAAACGCAGACACATGAAAAATAACAGACTCCTAAAGAGAAGATGCACAAGGAAGTTGACCTCTCAAGAACAGACAGTGTAGGGCTCACTCAGTGCCTATATATTTCCATCCAAATTTGAATGTTGAGTAAAACATGTCACCAAAAATGAATTTACAATATTTCAAGAAGTTATGTCTCCATTTACTGGTTTTGGAGTAAATCCACCACACTTATGTGAGACTTAACACATACGCGTTAGGAGGCCTGGTTCCCAGTCATGTGAGCCAGGGTTGTTTTTGGCAGCCATTTTAGTTTGGGTTTTAGTCTTTGGGATGAAAATGCAATTCAGTTTTAGTCAGTTTTAGACAATCCTAAGTTTGATAGTTCAAGTCCTGTTTTAATAGAAAAATAGTCAAAAACAATTTAGTCAAGCTTTAGAGGGAAAACATTTGAAGAATTCATTTTTTAACAATAAATAATTAGTGATAACAACATCATCAACTACTTTAAAGATGGAACAAACAGTAATACTTCAAACATTCCATTGACTTCCATTCATTTTTCATGACTATCTAAACCTAACTATTACCAGTACATGCCTAATCACAAATCTAAATCAATTCACAAAATAGTTGCAAACCTAACCTGTAACTCAGAAACAGCAGTTTTACTTGTGGGGACCAGTCTTTTGTCCTAACCAAAACCAAACCTTCACTCCGTACCTCTAAATCTAGTAGAGCACAGTAGAAATAAAAAACGTGAAACTTGAAAAATGTCCAAACTGTCTCAGATGCTTTCGAGGTACTTCAAAGATGACCAATCCTTAGGAATCTACCATCGCGATATATATATACATATATATGGCGAGCAAGTAGATGGTAGTCAATCTACTTGCTGCCTGGATGAGTTACACACTAGATTCCTAAAGTCTGTGCTGAGCAGTTTGCTTCCACAACTCGCTCACTTAGTCAATATCTCACGTCAGACTGGAATATTCCCAAAGGCCTTGAAAACTGCTGTTATTAAGCCTCTCCTAAAGAAGAGCAGTCTGAATGCCACAGTACTGAACAACTACCGGCCCATATCAAACCTGCCATTCTTAGGAAAAGTGCTGGAAAAATGTGTATACCAACAGCTGAGTGACTTTCTCCTGTCTAACAATGTGTTTGATGCTTTCTAGTCAGGCTTTAGGCCCCACCACAGCACTGAGACAGCTCTGATCAAGGTGAACGAAATCCGCCCTAAACTCAGATGCAGGCAAAGTCTCTGTCCTAGTTCTGCTGGACCTGACCGCCGCCTTTGATACAGCTGAAAATGTGATTTTATTACAGAGGTTAAAAGACTTGGTGGGAATCACTGGTATGGTTCTAAACTGGTTTAAGTCCTACCTTGAGGACAGGTGTGACTTTGTTCAAATTGGGAACTGCGTCTCCAACCAAATGGGTGTAGCTTGTGGGGTTCCCCAGGGGTTGATCCTGGGACCCCTTTTATTCAATCTATACATGCTTCCATTGGGCCAGCTAATACGCAGCCATGACGTGTCCTACCACAACTATGCTGATGACACTCAGATATACGTGTCGCTGACAGCAGGAGAACATGGGCCTGTTGATTTATTGTGTCACTGCATTGAACAGATCAGTCTGTGGATGAACAACTTCCTCCAGTTAAACTCAGACAAAACTGAAATATTTGTCTGTGGCCCACAGAAACAAAGAGAATTGTGTGAACCTAAACATCAGGTCAAAAATCTTGGGGTAATACTCGATTCTGACCTGAACTTCAACCGCCACATTAAATCAGTAACATCATCAGCCTTGTACCATCTTAAAAACATTGCCAGAATCAGAGGAATAGTCTCTAAACCAGACCTAGAAAGACTTATCCATGCTTTTATCTCTAGCAGGTTAGACTACTGTAACGCCCTGCTCACTGGGCTTTCTAAACGAGCCTTAAGATAGCTTCAGAACATCCAGAATGCTGCTGCTCGAGTTCTGACCAAAACCAGGAAATATGACCACATTAGTCCAGTGCTCAAGTCTCTGCACTGGCTTCCTGTCACTCAAAGAATAGACTTTAAAACAGCCTTGCTTGTGTACAAGTCTCTTCATGGTTTAGCCTCAAAGTACATATCTGACATGTTATAGCCATTTGAACCAGCCATGACTTTGAGAACCTCAGGTCATGGCTGGTTCTTTCAGTGGCCTCCTGCTGATGCCCAGAGTCAGGACCAAACAAGGAGAGGCTTCATTCCAGTTTTATGCTCCTAAAATCTGGAACAGTCTTCCTGAAGAGGTGAGACAGGTTTCAACTCTGCCGTTGTTTAAATCCAGGCTGAAAACAGCCTTATTTAACTGTGCATATAGCAACTGAGAATATTATTACAATTATTATTTTATTTGTATTTTATTTATTTTAAATTTAAAGCTGATTTTATTGTTTAATTTTCTGATCTTTTTTCCTATGTAAAGCACTTTCAATTGTCTTGTACACGAAAATGTGCTATACAAATATACTTGCCTTGCCTTGCCTCTAGCACCACCCTTTTTTCAGACTGCTCCCCACATTATCATCATCACCTATTTGATTTCAACAAGGTCAGTCAGTACAGGCTAAAGAAACCCTGTACCATTTATTCATGTTTCTATGATTTTATACTGAGTGACAGTTTAGCTTTTGGCGTCTGACTACTGGCCATTTTACGCTTGCTTTTACTGTGCAGTCACCATGGGAACTGGCATCATGAACAGCATGCGCATAGCCAGCATCCATATATTTTGTCTTTTAAAGAAACAAAAACATAGAAACGAATGAGAGCAACAGGCATGGGAAGGCCGAGTGGTAAAAGATTGGGGAGAGAGAAGAAGGGGGCAGCATGGGGTCCCTTCGCACTAGTTTCTTGTTATTACAGTGGAAGATATTGGGAAGAAAACCAAAAAAGGAGCTTTAAGAACAGACTGGGGGGGTTGTCAGCCAATGACAAATTGATAAAAGGAAAACAAAAGGGGTAAGATTTGAAAAAAAATGAATACAAATTATAATAAGCGAGTGGACGATGTAAAAAGAGAGAAACAACTGCAGACTGAAGGGTGGGATCAAACGCAGCACTGTCTTGAGCTGAAACATCAGGCGCAGATGACAATATGATTGAGCGCACATAAGTTTGACATGGGAAGATGAAGCGAGGAAAAAAAGTGCAGACTAAGAGCCCAGGAGAGACAAATGGGATTAGAGTTGTGACAGAGTATAAAACCAAAAAAAAAGGTACAAGGCTGGGGAGCAAACCCAGTGTAGATAAATGCTGGATTTAGATTGATGTCAAAATGAGAAGAACTCAGTAAAAAGCCTTTGACAGGCACAAAGAAACCATTCAAGGGATGATGGGAAAGCTGTTTCAGATTGTAGGAAAGATTTTTCAGGTCATTCTAGACTTCAGTTGGTTAGCATCCACAATTTTAGTGCAAATTTATTTATTTATTGCTTTTTTGTTAGCTTCCAATTAAGATGTTATAAAAAAAAAACTGATTATTACCCCTAACCCAAAACAACACTGCATATTTTTTTTAAGTTGGCCATATTTCATGCACGAGATTCTAAATCAAATAAAGAAAATAATGACCAAAGCACAGGTAATAGCAAAATTGCTGACATCCAGCCTCTGTCATTGAGCACTATAACATCACTATCAAGGACTTCATCTGCTCAGATTGTGGGCCTCCGATATGAAGCTGAATGCTTTTATATGTGTTGGTCTCTTTTTGTGAAGAATAACAGATGGTTCATGGGTATACCTGTTGTTTAAAAAGCCTTAAAGGTACCACAATAGGCTCCATCACTTCTCTGCTGTTAAGGATGACACATTTGGGAAATTTGGGAACCTGGCAGCAACATTACAATGATGACAAAAATGTTCTAGTTTTATACTTTATACTTTTCATTATATTTAACATCAATAGAGGCTTAAAAAAATCTGTTTGGAACGAATGTATGGAATAGATGTTTTACTTATTAACCTGTTAATTCAATTAATTAACGCTTCAATAATATTCCGATTTATTGGATACCTTTGAGAAAACAACACCTTACTTTATTGTGCAAAAACATTAAACGGGGAATTTCAAGTTGTTTGTTTTTAGTGTTGGGAATTTGAAAAACAGAAAAACACAATATAGACAAATCAAACATGGACTACAATTTTCTAATCCAAATGTAGATTCATTCGAATACAACCAGTGATTTTTAAAAATATTTCTCTTGTTTTAAAAACACAAAAGTGGTTAGATTATATTCACATTACATATTCATATTATGTTGCGAGTTAGGCTGCACAGTGGCGCAGTGGGTAGCAGTATTGCCATGTAGTAAGATGGCTCTGGGTTCCTTTCCACCTTGGGTCTTTCTGCAAGGAGTTTGCATGTTCTACCTGTGCATGCGTTGGTTCTTTCCTGGTACTCCGGCTTCCTCCCACAGTCCAAAAACGTGACAGTTGATTGGGCACTCTAAATTGACTTTAGGTGTGACCGTGTGAGGCTGTGAGTGGTTTTTTGTCCTGTATGTCTCTGTGTTGCCCTGGTGGCGACCTGTCCAGCGTGTACCCCTGCCTCTCACCCGTTTTAAGCTGGAGAAAGGCACCAGCAGACCCACCCGACCCCAATGAGGACAAGAGTGTATATAAAATGGATGGATGTCGTGAGTTGGGCTCTACAACTTTTTTTAAAAATAATTAAAAAGGAATAACTGGCACTTTCTAGAAGCAGTATGTGCTTAAGACGGGTTGCTTTTAAAGAAAAGTTGAGGAGAAGATATGAGCACTATCTGCTCTATCAAAGTCACACTGAAATCCAGCCTTGATTTTCTTTTAAACGTGAGTCCTCTTAACTATAAATATCAATCATGAATGACATTATGAAAGCCATCAAAGCCATACAAAGTGCTACCTAAATGTTTTCAAACCATTTAAAGCATTTTAGATTATTATTTTTGCTTTATTATTATCATAGACTCTAATATCATTGTATTTCAGTCAGATTAAAAAATAACAAATTATGCTTCAAGCAAAACATTATTTTATTAATTGCATTTGTTTTTATGCTCAATTCTGCTGGGAACCTAGAGACCATTCCAGCCTTTATAGTCATGTTTCCATCCAACTGTCTGTCGTGGCTATCTCAAACGGTTGTTTTTGACACACAAGTTGGAATTAATTCAGGAGGCAGGAAATAAAAAAAAAATGATTTATTTTTAGAAGGAAATAATAGTGATCAGGGTGCATCTCTTTCCTGGAACAGATGGAAGATAGATTTAAGGTGGTCTTACTTTGGTGGCAGCTGGAAGTTCACCAGGGAGGAGTGGGTGGTAACAGAGTTGTTGGGTTGTGGGTTTTTAGTCTTTAGGTCCAGAGGGTGAAGGTGGAGATGGAGGCTGCTGAGATGATGTTGGAACAGACAGGTAGTGCGGACTAATCTGGCGGAGGTCAAGGAACGGATGCAGTCTGAGAAAGTGGTCTTTCTGGTTTGGTTCATTGGTTTTGCAAGGCTGCTAACAAAGGAGTAGTCACAAGGAGGTATCTGGTTTGAACCCACGAGAGAGGATTACTAGGCACTAGCATCAATGTGAGTAACAACAAGAGAAAAACATTTAACTAGAGAGAGAAACGCTGATACAACATTAAGGTACTACGAAAGGTCAACCCTCAGGCGCTGAATGGCTGCAGAGCCACTCCGGTTAATATCCCCAGCTCAATCAGCGGATTGGCAGCACCTGTGGCATGGAGCCGCTGCCAGCTCTGCAGATCCAGGGAACCAACAACCTCCTAGCGCACTCTGGTGAGAACAACGGCGAGCAACAACACACCCAGCCAACAATCTCCAATACCTTACACTATCATGTGAGTATTAAGCAAACTTTTAAAGTGTTGCAAGAAGAAAAATACAAAAAAAAAGAGTTTATTTAGTTCTGTGGTTTGGTTAATAGCACTTAATTGGCAATGCTTTTGCATCTCCTATTGACTATTTGAAATTACTATTATCTATTAAAAAAAAACACATGAATGGAAATACGGTAAGGAAGTTACCATCCTGTTTTATCCAGAAAAAACAAGAGGAACATTTGAGTTTACAAGCCGCCATATGTTCTGCACGTTATGATTAAGGCAAAATTATTGCAATACGTTCCACAAACGTCTACATTTCCAAGTCAATGATAACATCAAACACTGGAATAAAAAGTTTAATTTCGGGGAAAAGAACGACAGTGAGCATCAAGACCTGCTGTGTGAATGTAGCCAAAGACACAAGGGTTTCCAAAATACACCATGAGTTCATTATTCTAAAGAATTAACAACATACAAGCTAAGAACCATGAATGTTTGCATGTTATTCAGGCTGACTTATATCTTCTATTTCACATTACTAATCGTTCAAATCATTAACATTCACTTACAGTACATGTAGTTGAACAAGTTTTAAAGAATTCTTGCGCAGTTTTAAGATTAGTACAACTCAGATTACATTTCCTGATGTTATTATATCATGGAACGCGAAACGCTGATGACACAATGAAGACTGAGACCGGAATGATTTCTCTCTGTTCTCACCCCTTTTCCCAGCTTGTGACAAAACCATGTTCTGCAATTACTCTACTGCTGACATATCTGGGTAAGCAAAGTGTCACACTGCACCAAGAAGCGCTCTATGTTTGTTGGCTGGTTTGAACATGAATACAAACATTGTTCAATAAAGCTGCTATTTCAAAAAAAAAAAGTAAGTGGTTTGTGTTACTTTGGTAAAGGGAACTTCAACACAAAGACACGTTTGATTGGTTTCTGCCACTATTACCCAATTATTAGAGACCAGACGCAGAACTGCATGCACCTTAAAACAAAACTCAGTTCTCTCTGTCAGCCTTGTGAAAAGGAAGCGGCTAGAACTGTTTTGACTCTTTCCTTTGAACACATTTTCAGATCCACTGCCATGAGCGATAATGGGAGAACTTGAAAATGTTAAACCCAGATTTTGACCAAACTTTTTCAATAAAGAAGTTTAAAAAGGGTTCTGGCAGTTTACAGATCATGAGGAAGATGCCACCATACAGCAAGTGTCTGGCATTCACACTGAACTAAACCATTTGGCCAGATTGGTGAACCTAAAAGCAGACAATGATAAATAAAGAAAGGCGTGTGATAATTACGATTGATATTATTTATTAGTAACAGTGTGCTAATTAAACGTGTTCTTCATATACTGTAGTCCAGATAGGAAATGTCAGAGAGAAAACGCTAAAAACTAAGTGAAGTTCTGAGTTAAAAGAAAGGGAAGAAAATATTCAGTCTCTCCTCCACTTGTAGTTAATTTAGGTAATTAGAAACACCTCAACGGAAAGATTTTCTGTCTGGGAGCTATATGGCTATGAAAGCCAGCAGCTAATGGTCAGGGTTGTAGAGGTGTTTTTCAACATAACACAAAACAATATATACATATTTCACTTTAATATTAATGAACAGCTGGATGACACTGTATCTGTGAAGTGTTTCAGGGTACTCCACACTGTCCGTGGGTCAGAGTTGCTTTTCAGCCGGCATACACTGGTTTCATATTAAGACTAATTACCCTGGTTGACCTATGAAACATAACACGGTAATGTTTCTCTTGGGGCGTCTCTCTCTCTGATACTTTCTTAGCACAACATCTGACTTTTCTGAGTAAACACAAATGGACTGAGGTGAATTCAAAACAGCCTCTGTTAGTTCTGGAACGTCTTGGTGTTGTCTTGTCCAATTGTGATATCTAGATGGAACTTCTCCGTGTTTTTTATTAAGTTTGTGAACGTGTTCTGACTGATTTTCTGATTTAGTCTCAGAAAACCCAAAGGTACCACAGATTCATCTTTGCAACAGCAATGATACCCCATTCTTTAAGTTTGCCTCGTAAACGTCTGAACTCTCTGTATTTCAGATATATTCTACAGGTTCTTTTCTTTTAGTTTCTGTTTAGTACTACTTGGTTGAGTCCTGTTTACTTTGGGAAATGGTAACTAATTACAGGCCTAATCATTTCATTATGGTTTTACCTCATAAACGGGATGATTATTTCCTTTAAAGCATGACTGGAAGATAAAAATATCTGACCCATTCCATTTAAGCTGCGCCAAAAACATGTGTGAGACTTCCCATCTGTTTTTCTTGTCCTTTTCCATGTTTCAATTCTGGCAGCAATCTGGGGGAAGCACAAGTTTGGAGGTAAAGGCGTCCCTCCACAGGGAAGAGAGGGAACAAAGCGGACTGAAGTGAGTGTAGATGAGAAGAGGGGAGAGAGAACGAGGGAAATGGGAGATTGAAAGGATGGAATGGAAGAGAACTAAAAGAGAGTTGGCTCTTTTAACTGCTTTAAATTGGTCATTAGAGTAATCAGGAGGAAAAGCACGGCAAAAACCCGCTCCATTAGCGGGACTTGTGAACTTTCTCCCCCTTTCTCCTCCTTCTGTCACTTCCCCTCTCATCACTTTCTTTTATGCAATGTCATGTGTTTCTCCCCAGACCCATCTATCTATTTCCACCCAAGAAAGAGGACAGACCCTCCTGTACCTGCCGGCTCACATACGAAGCACTCCGTTGCTGAGGAAAGCAGTTATGTCGTCATACATACATTGCAAATGTGTGAAGATGAACATGACACCCAATGCTGTTGTCAGCATTGATTCTTTGAACAGTTACCTTTCAGTACCTGGTTTGTTCTGTATTTTAGAGGAGGAGGTGGTGGATGGGGATGCTCCCTGGGGGGCAGCTTTCGTCCACCATTTCATCCACTTCTCATCTAAAGGCATTTCAAATAAGACGTCTTTTCAATCAAATCATAGATACATGTCATTTACAGATGACTTTGATGTGTCTAAGTGCATCAAAATCATGTTTACCATCAGTTTTATCTCTCTGATGCCCTGACTGAGATTTTTTTATGTCAGTAAATTATGTAGTCAGTAATTTAATGAACCAGTTCTTAAGGTATATTTTCAACATTACCATGTTTTGGATCATTTTGGTTCTAAATGTGTTGTATTTAGATTGAAAAAAAAACAGGGTTTTTGAATTAAAGGTATAGGAAAGGATCTTTCAATAGAAAACTTTCAATGGAAAATCCCATAGAAAATGACAGCCAATCAAAAACGACCGGTGGTGAAAAATAACTGGCCGTCAATGCGGAAATAAAATTTATGCGATGACGTATATCACCAATGTCCCCACCCACCCGACCCGTACAATGTGCGCTCATGTTTGAATCCATGCATGCGCAGATTGTTGTTTATGAAGTAAAACGGGACGGACAAGATGCATCACTCACCATTGAAGAGAGGTTCCGTCGAACCGTGTTCGACTGCATGTGCTGAGGACGTGCGCTCTCCCCATATCAGGGGGCATTACTGGAGATGAGGTGCAGCATGCGCAGTGTGGCGAAAATGAAGATGAGCTGAAAGTCCTCTCCTATATCTTTAACATGTGTCATAAATGAAAATAATTGTTTCATATGAATAAATTGTAACAAAAGTGGTGATTGTATGACATTTGAAGAAGTCAAACTCTGTTTCATTAATAATAAATACTTTCAATTTACAAGACACAGTTAAAACTGTTATTACAGCTTTTTAGATTTTGCAACATTACAAACAGTAGCCATGTTCCATCAATGTTTTTCATGCCATTCGAAATGTACTCACACTAAAAGCTTTCAAAACTCTGCCAGAGAGCTGTATATGAAGGCAGATGAACAGGGACATGACATGAAGAGCAGCGGCGCGCAGGTGCATCAGATGAGCTTGATTGCAGTACATGAGAGTGGAGGATCGAAACACAGCAGGCAGATAGGCTTGAATCAAAACAACCGTTGGGGATTTTATGTGGTAGGCTGAAACATTGAAAGTCAAAAAAGTAAAATTATTTGTAAAACATATAAACCCAACTATAAGTTATAAAGTATCTATATCAAGTAAAAACATGAAGTTTACTTCACACCAAACACTGACACACCAACTATGAATTATGGGGTTGAACTATGAATTATGGGGTTGACCGCATGGTTCTGTGGGAATAATTTTCTTCATTAGGTACCTGAAGGTAAGGTAAAATTGATTGTCAGTAAATGCTGAGCGACAGTTCAAGTCAACTCGCTGGAAGGTGCAAAAGACAGGAAGGACACGATCCAACAGAAAAACATGAACATGAACATAAAAAAAAGCTACAATGCAATAGTCACTTAGATTTATAACCAATCAAAAGACTTAACAATTCTGCCTCTGAGATTATTTTTGCATTTCTGACTGACCTTTACAGTTATTCACGACATTGAAGTTTGTATTCTTAACTGAAAACATGTGGAAAACGTTACTTGGACATGCATACTTTTAGAAAGTACTTTAGGGTTCTGATATAATTATTTTTAACCAAGCCCTTAACCCTAGAAGTCTGACAGCAGCACAATTACCACAGTTTAAACTTTTTTGTTGTCATAAAAATCCTTAAAATGTGGGTTTGATCTATGTCAGTAGTTAATGTAGCGGTAATCTATGAGGACCAGAAATTTAACCCAGACACAACAGTTCAAGTTCAAATAATTTGTTAGAAAATTAACACTTAAGAGGACATGCAACCTCCAGTGGTGTACTCAGGACCCTCTAAAGAGAACTGCATTAGTTGCTGGGAACTCAAAAACCCTGAGAACTCTTCAGTTGCCATGAGAAACTCATGGCAACAGAAGAGTTCACAGCAAAAGCCAAGAAATCCTCTGTGTCAGGTTAGGAACAGTTACCCTCATAATCACAGCTGTGCACAGTGGACAATCTTGACGTCTATTTAGCAGAGTACGGTGGTCAGGAGACAGAACTTGGGTGGGAACCATGAAGACAGATCCATGCGTCAATGGAAAGGAATGTGGCACAGAAAGAAAGTCAGGCACGTAAAAGAAGATTCAGGCAGACACATTGAAGGATGAGGCGGGAGGCAGAAGTCGTGGCACATGAACAGGTTCAACGTCCAAATAAAACACAGTGACATTTCAGTCCAGGAGAAGCCAGCTACAGAGCTCGAGCCCCAGCAAAAGCCTGCTACAGGGCTCGTGCTACACCTTCCAGGAGCATTTGCTATGCTTTGGCCTTGAGAGACGTTAGACACTGAGTTCCGGCCTCAACAGGACCTAGCTTCTGATCTATGCCGAGGGTTCTTCGCTGTCTGCGGCCGCCGTCAGCGGCCTCTCGGCCGTCTCTGGCCTCCGCCGAGGGTTCTCCACCGTCAGCGGCCTATTGAGAGTTTATTCTGTCTCCTGCATCCACCAGCCAGAAGGTCTATGGTTCGGTGCAGACGACCACGCGCCGTCGGGACTACGCTTTGGAGCTGGCCTGCCAGGCAACTTCCCGATCTTTGTGGTTCCTGCCGTCATGGCTACTATACTTTACACTTCAAAGATGATAAGTCCATCAAAAAGAGAACAATTGGCCAAAAACAGGAATAAAATATTGCCTTTTCTACTACAAACACTGAAAGATGCCAGTTAGAAGCCTTGGGTTCTTACCTATTGACAGTTTGGGAAGTAATACATTAACTACATTTTGGAAATGTTACAGGAAAGTACAATTATTAAAGACAGGTTTAAGCAAATAAATGTTTCATATTTTGCTGCTTAATATATATATATATATATATATATATATATATATATATATATATATATATATATATATATATATATATATATATATATATATATATATAT